>APFE031510870.1:108370-195609 GCA_000404065.3 Pinus taeda
GGGGGGGGGGGGGGGTGAATCAGTATTATCAATTCAAACACATTTTCATTTTCATACTCAAATTCATATACGCTACTTCAGTTAGGGTAAATTGCGTGTATACGCAACTGTGTGTAATGAAACAATTGTATATCCAGTAAACTTATGATTAGTGCATTAGAACATTATTAACCATATGAACAGTAAACATGAGTAGTAAAATAGAATATATCATGAAACATAAGCAACACACATGAACACCATGATATAAGGTGGAAACCCAATGTGGGTGAAAAACACCTGTTGTAATTCATCTCTATCTTCTTTTAATTAGAAAAGTCTTTTTGCAATGTTTATGTACTGGTGGAATCTTATACCAATACGCAGGCTTATACCTGCAGAAGGCTGCAACCTTCTCTCATTCTACAGACTCTCCTGGAAGGGAGCTACAACCCCCTTAGCTCTTGTACTAGCTGATGAACTAGTATGTAGGTGTTGGCCTACAGAAGGCTATAACCATCTCTTTTCTTCCAGGGACCATGTTTCGTAAATTTTCAGACTGGATCCATAAATAGAAAATAATCACCACAGAGCCTATAACTCTGAACAATCACTACAACCAATAGCAACCTGAAACATCAAGTCTCATAATGTATACGCTACTTGACTGTGTCAAACCGACGTGTGTACGCTCTGTCACCAGATAGAACCCGTGTACAGATCTAAAGATAATTACTTATACCTTCGCTGCAATTTCCAACTTTAGATATATCCAGAAAATATGATATAAAGTATAAAACATGCATGAGTACTCAGATCTACTCATGATCATACCATATAATGATAATACATTTTAGTCTTCAAGATCCTAGACCATTAACCTTTATGAGCCGCATAGGATCCTTCTTGATTCAGTTCATGCCAAGCATTTCAAACCCATAACCAGTATACTAGATCTCACTCTTCATTAGATAGTCATCACACACACTTCCTACTTTGGCCTAATGAACTTCTCCTTATATAGGTTTAGGATTCTCTCAATACCATGGTCCAGACACATGTAGAACCAATACCTTGGATCCAATACTTGGGGTCAACGTTTCGGACCAAATACCACGGACCAATACCAAAATACCGTGGACCAAATACCACAGACCAAAACTTAGTTTATGTGCCTTTCCTTCTATGAACCTGCGTATGTACGTATATGCGCCTTTTGTTCTTCTCACCTGCGTGTATACGCACTTTCATCAAGTTTTACCTGCTTATATCTCTCTCTTGACCTGTTGTAGTAATATCTGTCCTTTGATTGAGTTGCCACCAAGGACAACACTTGTATCATACCTCTGAGCGAGTTGACATCAAGGACAACACCTGTATCATAATGCCATCAATAACTAGAACTTACACTTCTTAATATAATAGAGCCAACACATTTCATGCATATGTTGTATTGTATTTCAGCTACCTTGTGTACTCTAAATGATATATGCATCTGTTTTCTTATGCATGTAGGTAGAGCTATTTTCTGTATATGTATGTATGAATATTTCTGAAATGTGTTGTTGGTTTAACCATCACTTTGGATTTCTTTCTTACTAACATTCCATGTTGTGATGCATCTTTTCTCATGTGTTCCCTTCTTAATTATGTGCTTTCTTAGGTTTCCAAGGGGTGCACTCACTTCACCCTCACATGTGTTAGAACCACTCATGCACCTTCCTTGACTTACTGCATATGTCTTATCCTTGATACCAATAGGGAAATCTTACTTGCCTTTGTGTAAAACCACAGTCAAGGCATTACCGTGTGATGCACTGCTGTGACTCCTACACCAAACTGTCTAAGGTCTAATTGGGACTTCTTACCTGGGATGTCCCCTAAAATGTTGGCGGGTCAAGGACCGAATTTTAGTCAATCATCCAACAATGGAGAGGATAAATTATTCATTTAAAACCCACTTGACCTTTCATCTACCTTTTCGGGAAACATAGAGGATGCATTTTTCCGCCTCTCATCTACCCCTGTGTTTCATTTATTAGATCATGAGGATGTTCATGAAATCATTGATTTTTCTAATCGTAGCTATCATGATCCATTTGCTCTCGTATTCAGTCACGATGATGATTCTATCACAGTTCAATTTTTGAAGCCACCTGTTTATGATAATCTATTTGTTGACGAAGTCAAAACACCCTAGACTGTTGAGGCACTTTAGCCCAAGCTGATGGTTATGTCAGGCCCTCGTTTTCCTGAGGTTGGTTTTTCTTCCAATCAGGAAATTTTTCAAAACACCCGAGGCTCCTCATCACTCATCTTTATGCATTGAAGATAAATTTCACACACAGATCATGCTTCCTCCACTCGAACTGCACGATCCCATCACTCATGAATTGGAGGAATATTGCATTGCAAGCACATGTGCACGACAAAAATTTTCTTAGTTTCTTTCATTTGCTTGCATGCCACATTCAAGAGTATGTTTATGCTTCACAATTAAATGTAGTTTCGAACAACACCGTGACAAGTCCACATATTGCATGTCATGTAACTGCGCTCACTTATGTTTTGTGGACACTTTCAAACATGAAGTTTGTTTTTGTTATATCATTCTTGTTTGTTGGTCCCCACAACCAGGTTTCTCGTAGACCAAGCCTTCACCAAGATGGGTCAACCAATGCACCGGTGGATACATTAGAAATATCAGCGCACGTGATGAGGCCCATGCACCATTATCTTAGGAGTAGGAGTAGCGTTTGCTTGTATGCCTGTTTGATTTCTTTCTTTGCAAGTTTGTTTGTCTACTTACCTGTTTGCTTACTCACTTTTCTTTTGCATTTACTTCTGCTTCTACTTTTCTTTGTTGTTTTTTTTCTTGTTTTTGTTTGTAGGTTAGTTTCACATGAAACCATGCGCGAATCTTGAAACAAGCTGGGTAAAGTAAAAAATGCATTGTGCAGCTACCACTACTTGGTTATCTGTCATCCTTCCTTTGTGTGAAGAACTTGTTACTTTTGGTCCATGATACGTTGATGGAAAATATGTAATCTTCGAAGTGAAACTTGGTGAAAACACAACGCTTGTGTGTTAACTAGTCTAACCTAATATAGTTAGTTGCTTTTCAGTTAACCCTTGGAATCTTAGTCAAGTAGAGTAAGGTGAGGGGGAAACCCTTAACATGCATGTTAGAGGTATATAATAAACTACTTCTCTAAATTAACAACCTCCCCTACTCTCAATAAGTTAGGATCCCTCTTTGGCCTCTTAAATGAATAAGTGCTATACATAGTTATAAAATGAAAAATACAAAAATGAAAAGTGAAAATTTAAAAAAGGAAAAATGAATGAGGTGAAAGAAGTGAAAGGCTTCTTGCACAGAGAGGTGATGCGAGTTACTTCGTCGGGGTACTAATGAGGCTCACTGGTAGGAGAGAGATACTTGTGTTCCTGCATGACTTTGTCTGGGTACTATCGAGGCCTACTCGTAGTGGAGCAATATTAGAGATGAAACTAAGACTCTGATGATTATAGTGCTTGCGTACCAATATACCCCTCAACCCCAATAGAAACAACTATGTTTCCTTCACTTGGAATGTGTATCAATTGACCAAGAGCTTGGTAGATGCCACATCTTGCAATCAAGAAAGTGTGGAAAAAATGATGAATTGAGAACTGAACAATAATTGCGGAAGTGTTAGACATGATTTTCCTGAACAAGGTCCATTTAGAGAGCTAGAGTTTGACCATTGTATCACCAAGTGTTGTGGTAGCTATAACCAACCTCCAATATTCTTCCTTAGCTTTGTTTTGGAGCCTCCCTACCAACCATCCTAAGCAACATGTCTTGCCTTGTTAAGTACAGAAGCTTTAGCCATTTTTTAGTAGACTTCCATCCTCTGCATGAGAGCTTGTTGAATGCCCCCAACAGGTGGTTTCTCCGGACTTGGTTTAGCTGTAGGCTGAGTATTTCCCTCAAGAAATTATGAAATTCTAGAGGAGAACCAGCCTTCCCTCCAAAAAATGCACAATTCTGTCTAGCAGTGTGCCAGGCTCTAGAATTGCAAAAATCTGCCTGTCAACCTTCACTGGAAAAATTGTGCAATTCCTCCTAGTAAGACTACTCAGCTCAGGAGTTGCGTAATTCTGAGTAGCAGTTAGCTGCTCAGCCTAGAAATTGCATAATCCTTTTGGGAAGTCATCCCAACTCCATCCCAGAAATGTGAAAATTTACCCCTCAGCTGAGTAGGCTTTTGCATGTGCCACTGAGTTGATCGGTTCCACCGAGGACTAAGAAAACTTAACTTACATGCATGGGCTACTTTTCCTTAGAATACAAAAAGCAACATTCAAAAAGAATCCCTAAATTTGAGGGAGCTATTTTTAGCATCTAGAGGTTACATGAAAATATCATTTTAGAATCTTTCCTCTAAGTGTCGCCTTTTCCTAGATGTGTGGCATGCATGTCATGAGCCTCAAAATTATTTATTAGATGCTTTAGAGCTCACTTATTCACATCGATCTTGGAGCTCTGACATCCCACAACACATCCATCTCAGCTATTCATGGGTAAGTTGGCTTATCTTGTCTTTCACAGCATTTATGCCGCCTTTTGTTTTTGCTTGTGTGAGTGTTGTTTGCTTGATTTATGTGAACACTTTCTATCATTTACATGCATACTAACTTGTACTAGCACCATTTAAGCTTTAATTATCATCTCACTCCTTTCGCATGCATGAAACTATTTTTTGTGAATGGTCACCAATTTGGTGACTCACTTCACCCACATGCATGTTGTTCCATTTCTTGAATATTTCATTCACTATTTATATGCATAGTCATTCACTCTTGCTTACACTCAGTATCACCATGCATTGACATTCACATTTTCTTTCAGTTGCTCGTTGGTGGGCCTAGGTAGCATTGACCCAGACTCTACCTCACTAGGACAATATTTCACTATCCTGAGAGGAAAGAATCTTTATTCCTCTCAGAAAATGTACATTTCTACCCAATGATTGTCCTCCAGTCTTGCATTGCACAATTTTGAGGGATAGTGGTGGCTGGCCTAGAAAATTGTGTAATGCAATTGCTGGGCCTACAACCATTACCATTTGAAAATGTGAACTGCACAATTCTAGTAGCCAGTAGGCTAGCTTAACTTACACGTTGTATAATTCTAGCATCCAGCCAGCTTCCCCAAAAAGTTGAGACTGCCTTTTGTGCAGTTTTGGCAGCCAGTCTCCCAGCCTCCTAGGAAAATTGTGAAATCCTTTCTAGTCAATCCCGAGGTATGTTCCATGTCATTCCTCAAGTTTGTTTGGGTTTAATTGACATATTTCTTGCCATGCATGTCCTTGTGTCTCTAGATCTAGCAGGTGTTCCTCTACCTCTTATAAGTCTAGAATCAATGGCCTCCAAGAGAGCAGGATCAAAGGACACTGATCGAAGTGCAACTGGAGCAACAGTTGAGCGAGTGTCTACAATTTTGCCGATCTATGAAGACTTCCAAGTCCATGTGAACATCCACAAGTCCAGCTTGTACCGTATTTCATTCAGGTATCCTATGCTCCCATGCACGGGCATGATACATTGGATTGTCTCACACATTGATCCTAAGACAATGTCATTGAGAAGTTTTAGCAGGACAAATATTTCTACCTTCAGGGCACAAGATTATGAGCATATATATTATATGTCAATGCCTGTGATTACCATGGAGACTCCCTTCAGCATACACAACAACATTGCCAACTCTAGAGATATCTTGAAGAACTGGTTGAAGGAGCCGGTTAAATTCAGGATGATACCCAACCAGGTCTACAAGACAAAGATATTGCAAAGGAATATCAATACATGGTCATCTTTGCATGTCTTCTGTATGGCCAAGAAAGCATGGGAACCTTCCCACAGATTTGGGTCATCACATTGGACCAACTAGGTAGAGAAGGAAAAGCATGCAACTGGTCTAACATTTGGGCTCATCAGTTGAAGCAATAGGTATCAAGGGCTCGACAACTACCCAAAGGTATGCAAGATGAAGCCCACATGTCTGAATACATCTTGGATGCAATATGTTCTCGTCAGGAGTTCCCAGGCTTGAAGCATGTATGGACACTGGTGGAGACCTCTGTGAACACTTATTGTAACATGTTGTCTGAATGCAGCTTTAGAGGAGTTATCACACAGTTGTCCGATAATTTTGTTACACAGTTTTACAAGATGATATTAGAATAGGATCCACCCTGCATGATGAAGACAACAATGGAGACACTAACCAACATAGCTAATTGATATGCCTCACTGTTCAAAAACTTCATAAAAATGTACAACGCAGAGAAGCCTTTGCATGTTCTACCTAAGTTTCCCTTAGACAAACCCATCATGCAGGAAGTAGCATATCACATCTCGATAGGATTGTTAGCTAGGCTACACCGGGAGAAGAAGGCACCTTGGCCTAGTCTTTCATTGCAGATAGGGTTTTACGGGATACAAACTTTTAAGCATGCGGATGCCAAAGTAGAGGAGATGAATAAATATCCATTCGATGCCTAAAGTTATTATCTGTATGACTTGCATTGTCTTGTGAAGGACCATTGCACGAGAGCACAATTTCACTTGGTCCATGGGGCATGTCATTTGGTGAAGGAAGACCCATGGAGATATTGTTAAAAATCTTCTAGAATCAATGAACCAGTCGACCTCACTGTGGAATGGATAGCGAAGTAGTGTGAAGGTGGATCTCAGAGAGCACCAAAACCAGAAGGAAGAAAGGTAAAAATACCAATGCATGACAAGGGAAAGAGGAATATTTTTGACAACATGGAGGAAGAGAAAAGTTGCAAGTTTTGAGCATACCCACTTGTGCAGAAGGAATCTTTGGCAATAGAGGCAAGGAGGGAACACCGCGAAAAGAGAAACACATAAGGGAAGAGAGAGAAATAGAGAAGGGAGGGAAACAAAGGAGTTGCATGAGTTGAAGGAGCAACTCCAGAAGGAACAAGAGATATGCAAAAAGGGGAAGGAAGCAGAGTAGAAATAGTTACAGCAGGGGGCACAACTTGTATAGATAGATGAAACTATGCCCATATAGGTTCTATAGTCATTAGAATAGCTAGCATGAGGTAGACAGGGTGAACCATTATAGGAGTAGGACTTCGCTAAGGAGATAGAACAAGCACTTCAATAGATGGATATGGATAAGGAGTAACAGGAGTTAGAGAAAGACATCGACCTCATGCCTCAACACCAAGAGGTCAACCCACTAGCTTCACTACATCCAGAAGAAGAGCAAGTCCGTAGCGACCAAGGAGACAGTTCGATCCTTGGAGATCAGCCAGAAGGAGAGATGCACAACATCTGATTTGATGAGTCTTAATCTAGAGTTATGAAATCTAACAAAGTGTCAACTCTGGAGGATCATACATCTGCTACGAAGTTTGAGGAACGAGTGATTGTGTCTACCATGTGCAAACATCCAGCATCATTGGTCATTGCTGCTAGAACATATGTTGAAGCCACTTGCTCAAGTGTTCGATTCTTGATAGCTGGGAATGCGTGAATGTCTACAGAGCTACAGATGGCCAAGCAGGGAGGGGAATTGATTACAGCATTTGCATGAGCAGAATTGAAGAAGGCAATAATGGATGAAATATCATCCATTGACATATTCATGCAAGCATTATAGTCCAAGTTTTTTACTGTGCATAAGGCAGTCGTCCATCTCAATGGTTGGCAACTGTTATCACTTAGAAGTTTTCCCTAGAAGTTATTAAAAGAGAGAATAATCTGAGGTAACCACAAACCAAATCTTTTAGACTCAAGTTCTAGCCAACCTAAATCTAGAGAAGGCTCTCTCTTTATAATTTAACTTTCTTTTTATTAGATTTTAGGCTAGTTCTTAGTGTTCATGAGGATTTTGATTTGGATTGAAAGTTGGGTGTTGGAGTTCTTGGAACAAGTTAATAGAGCTAGGTTTGTAAGCCATTGGGCTATGGAGTTAATCAAAGGATAGCTTAACTAGACCAGATCATTAAAGGGATTGTTTACAGGGAAGGCTAGCAAAGCAAAAGGCAAATATTGAAAGGGCTGATGGATGGAATGATTCTAACCAAGGTAAAAGGGCAACGAAGAATCCTTAGACTGGGACCAGAATGAGGAACAAAGGGTGATCATCAACAAGGGCAGTTAAGAATTCTTTTCTACATAGACCACAGGGAGAAACTACAGAAGTAACGAAGCATTTAAGAATTCCCTAACTAATATAGTTACCAGAAAACATTAAGAAGGTAAACAATAAAAACGGAGAGCACTAAAGCAAGTTCTGAAATATAATTTCTAGCCTACCAATCAGATTTCATAGAAACACATATGATTATTAATAAACATAAGGAAAAAAAATAATACACATGAGAGAGTACTTATTTTATTTTCTCTTTACGAAAGAATCCTGTTAAATGTCTGAACTTTATTCCATGATCTAGCAAGCCAATCTAGTCTTGATACAATAGCACTTTGATTTGAGATACAATCCTACATATATGTCTTTGAATCCACCCTAAATACTTCGAAATGGGAGTATTTATACAAAAAATATTACAAAATATCTCATATTAGTTTGAGATTTAATTAAGGAAATAAAAATATCTTCAAGCATGAAGATAGAGACAGATGGAAAACTACATCATGCTGTCCCTCTTATTGTGGTAGTGCTAGCTGTTGTAGTTGAACTTGAGCCCTTTTAGACTAGCTGATATGTGTATGCTAGAATCACCTTTGTCTTTGGTATTTTACTGATACTCTTTAACCTACTACTCTTTGACCATGTTCACATGTTTCATCTGACTGCCATTCAAATTTATTGTGGTAACTTACAGTAAATTTGTCATATTTTCCCACCATTTATCTTCAGGTAATTTTACTTTGAGCATCCTTCTACATATCTCATCTTCCTTAGTGTATTTGGAAAAATTTGGCTTGGTGACAAATAGATATTTCACCTCATGCTCTAGGAAAAATAGATTTTCTAAAATATCATACAATACTTTCCCTGTTGGCAATGGTTTGATTCCTTAAGTGCTTGCCTGTTCCTTGGACAATTTCTTTAATCTATCAACATAGTCCAATTGGGTCATAACTTTGTCATGGATGACCATGGGACTTGGAAGGCCTTTATCCCTCAAAATTTGAAACTTCTCTGTGAACTTGTCAATGCCAACCTAGATGTTATGGAATTTTTCTTCGAGGTTAAGCATAGGGTTTCTTTTAGAAAGAACCTTTTTGACTTCAATGATGGCTTTAGTTTTGTCCTCCACACCAAGCTCATTTAATTCATGCCTGTTCTTGCTATTGAATAAATGGATGAGTTGATTAGCATCCTTAGGCTAGTCTCCTCAGTCTTCCTTTACCTTTCTAATTGCTTCGGTGGCCAATTTCACCAGTTCTGCTTGCTCAAATATTATTTGAATTGATGGCTAAATATCATTGACGGAGTCAATGATATTAGCCTAGAGCATATCCTTAGTTTGTCCTGGTGGATTTTGTAAAGTTAGATCCTTTTCTAGGAACTTAATCTTCTCACCCATCCTTTGGGCTTTCTGTGTTTCTTCTCTCTGTTGTATTTGGGAAATCTTGCAATTAGTTTCTAGGCTTGCCACTTTCTCCTTAAGCCTCTTAAGTTATGCTGCATGGATGGAAAATTTCTCCATGGATTTCACTAACTCTGTTGTCTTTTCTGTTGAAGTACCTGCTGTTGTTGACTAAGTTGTTACTAGTATTGTTGTGGCAGGTGGAGTTGTTGGTGCCAAAGATGCTTCCAGTGTTGAGGGAAGTGTAGTTTTTACTGTGGGAATGGCATTTGTAGAAGTGGTGTCTAGTTCACTTTGTTTGGACTGAATCAATGTTTCCAATTGTTTCTCTATTTCTTTCAACTAGTCATTTAGCTTTAGGAACAAATCGGTAAGCTCCGCTTGTCCTTTTTGGGTTTCTAGGACCTCTGTTGTCTGTGGGTGATGCAGTGGTGGAATCTCAAGTTGCTTCTTCAAAGCAACTATGTCATCATTTTTCTTCTTGATCAATCTTTCATTGGCCTTCAAATCTTTGGGATCATGTCCCAACTCAATGATTAGGTCCTCTAAGGACTTGATTCTAGTGTCCTTTGCCTGTGAAGAGGCATTTTCCAACTGAAATTGAGCTGATATGTTGTTTAGGGAATTTTGCAATTGGTGAGTTGCGATGGCTTTCCCTGTAAAGGTGGAGTAAATCATCTCCCTTATCTATTTGTGTAGGTCAATTTTTTCAATAGGATGTATGTCCTTTCCCAACACTTCAAAATCAGTCATCTTAAAGTTAACTACTATTCTTGGTTGCTGAGTGGTAGGTTTGACAAATGTCATTTGAATATTACCTTCGTTGACATCATAGGCTGACATAAGCCTTGTTTGGTTTGTAGGTTCCATCTTAAGGTATTGTGCATAAGTCTCGGCTTTTAGCCTCTCATTCTTGGCCTTTATATCTTGTACCTTTCTATAATGTCTTGATCTCTATTAGCTGGCATCCTAAAGGAGGACACTTCAACACTCTATTTCCTTTCCAACATCTAAGTGTTTGATGTGGAAGGTTCTAGTGTCCTCCCAAAAGGAGTGGCAAGCCTGATTCTTTCTCTTTCTGTGCTGCTGGCCTCCACTATTTCTTTTGTGAATTCCTACTCTGACACAAGATTTAACCTTTGCCTTTTGACTAGGCTGGTTACCACATATGTTTGTATGGTTGCTTTGCCTGAAGTAGTGGCCTCTTCCCTATTGCTTCTGAGGCCTTTCTCCTCATTTAGAGGAGTTTTCAAGTTAAGGGGAGTACTCATAGTAGGCTTCTACATACCTGTTTGACCTAATTCCTCTGATAGGTCTGGCTACTCTAATTCTTCCTACACCTGGGATTCTTCTTCTATTTATGATTGTCCTTGGGCTTAAGATTCTCCTGGCACCTATAGGAAAGAATCTTCATCAATATTTTTCTCTAAATCAATTAGAGCATTTTCATCTGCTACTTCAGTGCTATCCCTGTCTATTAGATTATTCTCCACCCATTCCAATTGGTTTGCATATTTCCCTATCTTAGGGATTCGGTGGTTAATGTAGGGAGCCATCTTGTTTTTCTATCTCCTATTGAATATGAAGTCACGTGGGTCATATCTCCACATGAAGCTTCGTTTTAGTTTGAGACTCTGAAGGATTTCTTCTACTTCTCTGCCAACTTCTCTTTTATTACATACAAAGGGGCCTAGTAGATCTTTGATTCTGACCTGGGCCTTCTTTTTCGCCTTAACAAAATGTACCTCATCTGAGTTGATTATTTTATCATAGTACTCCAGAGCAAATAACCCCATTGGGAGGTATCTCGGTAGTTTATATGGGGCCAACTCATAGCCATAGATCCTAATTTCTATGTGATTTTGGTACAAGTAACAATCTACCACTTTGTGTTGTTTTGATAGTTGTAGGATCCTCCTGATATCTGAACTGATTCTTGGAGGAGGAATTCCTAGCATCATGGTCAGTACTAGATGTATGAAAATATCAATGAAATCTATGTATGGATATGGGGAATCAGGCTTATGTATCAAAGGAGTCCAAAAAATTATTGACCTAGGATGACCTTTAGTGTCAAGCTTTTGGAGAGTGAAAGGGAACTTGTTAGCTTGGTAATATAAGAAAAGGTGGTATAAAACTGAAGAATACTTAAACACTCTTTCATTACTCATTCTCATAAATTGTTCATGCACCTTATCAGCTATGTACTTGGCATAATCATACGTGATAGCAGGGGGATGTTCTGGAGTAAAAATGGACATGAAGGCTAAAATGATTTCATCTATATACTCACTGGTGGTACAACCTAAAACACAAGAGATCATTGCTACTATGTCCTAACAAAATAGGGAAAATATGGTAGCTACATATGGGGGAGGGTCTTTTGGGATGTGCTTTGCATCCCTGATGAAGGTTTGGAGCATTTAAGCAAGTTTGGTAGTGGTAAGCTTAGGAAATTTGTCTAGTAGGTCTCCCAATGAAATAGGGGTTAATTTCTGCCCTAGTTGTAGTTGCAGCATTTCATTGATTGACTCGACAGTGATGTTGAAAGGTATGGTGTGGTTAGGGGACATCACTGCTCTTTGACTAGGAATGTAGTTTTCATGGTAATAATTGACAATCTCTGGAAAGATGTGCACCTCGGGCAATTGGTATTTGGGAAAATTATACTCCCAAAGACCTATTTTATCAGCGTGGTTGAGGTATTGGTATATATATCAACAATATAGTTTGATAGGGGATTCAAGGATAAAGTTGTCCTTGATTTTGAAATATTTATCAGCCAGGGGAAGGTGGCTCAAGTGTAGGTGAGGAGTAGTAATTGGCCTGACATCCATGGCAATTGGGGTAGCCATTCTCAGTTCATGTGGATTTAAGAATGGGGGAAAGTAGATTTTCATTTTTTTAGGTAATGGGGGTTCAATTCCAAGTGGGTTTTATGTTATAATAGTTCCCTTTAATTTCAGTTAAGAAATCTTAGAGACAGGTTCGGAAATTAATAGGGCTTCCAATGGATTCTGGCTTAAATACCTGGAATTGATGAAAATGGGGTGTGAACTAGGTAGCTGGAAATTCTGAATAGTTGAAAAGGCTTCAATCAGGCTAGAAGGCAATCTAGGAGCTTTTGGTGTCTTCAAACTACGAGTGTACATCAGTTGACATCTTTCAAAGTTCACAGGTGTGTGCACGCAAAATTATAGTTAAAACGGTAGAAACAATGATTTGGGGCTTTTTTGGATTTATGAGCAAAAAGTCAATCTGGCAAGTACAGGTAAACAGCGACTGTTTGTCGCGTAGCGGGATGAACAGTGATTGCTTTGGTGGGTAGCAGGCTGGTGATAAGTGGTTTCCCTCACATAACCTTTGGGTGCTTGGCGGCATTAGGGAGAGGCTGCCCAATTCCACTCATTGAGTGCAACATTGCCTCGGGGGCTCGATGGAAAACAACCCATTTCAAGTAGGTATTGTTCGGATTTCAAGCCCTTCCAAAATCAACGTGGGTTGTCAGATGGGGAAGGGGGAGATCATGCAGTGGTCGGGCACGTGAGTTGCACGGAGGGTAATGGTGGGGCCCAACGTGCAATTAAATGCAGTGGCTTTAGTTTAATGAGGGGTTAAGGCGGGGATTAAAATATCAGATGAGATTTGATTGGTTAATGGGTTGACTTTAATTAATCGCAGATTGATTAGTTATGTCATTTGCCGGGGTTGGGTAATATAAAGTTTATATTCCAAACTTAGGGTTAGGGATATAAATATTAAAGGGGTTTAATAAAATATATGGGAGAGGGGTTTTTTTTTGAGAATTAACATATAAATAATGTTAAAAGTTAATATTAAAATTGTCGGAGATGGATTGCGCTAAGAATAATGTATTTTATAAATTCATTAGCTTTTTACATAGGAAACTTACAACTTAGGCTAAGTGCATTTTTGCGGATTTTTCATAAAACGGGTATCCATGGGGGTGATTGCTTTTCCTTAGGAAAATGGTGTTTTAACCTTAAGAAAAGGGATTTATTAGTGGAAAATGAATGAATTGAAGGGGGTGAATGTTTATGAGGGGATTTTAGTACTTAAGATCTATAATTCATTGGGCTGAAGGTCTAGTCCCTCTAGAAGTTAGAGAGATGCTCTCAATCCCTTTGACTTAAGATTTTGCATACTTCAAACTTATTGTGGGAAATTAGTTAAGTAAAGGGTGAAATGAGTGAGGGGAAATTAGTTAATTTGACTTTGTGAGTTTTATGACAGTCCCATTTCTCATTCATACTTAGAATTTTCATGATGAGGGTGATAAATATGCTTTTGCCTAACAATAATCACAATTCTGCAACCTTTCTTTTACTTAGCCATCTACTCATTCCACCATTTTTACTTCTCTTTATTAGGGTGCATTTAAGCTAGAAAACCCTTATCAAATATTTTATTTTATTTAAAATGGTAATCTAACTGAATTTATCCTTATTACATCCAAGGGATCAGATTAAGCTATTGAGCTCCTTTTTATTTACTTTATCTAATCTACTTACCTGCCAAGATTACACTGTTCAGTCGCATTTTTATTCTCTATCTATAAACATGAAATTGGAACATGAAATAGCCAAGTTTAAGCACTTTGACTATCATGGGTTGTGGCATAAGTTACAAATTGCACACAATCTTTTATTTTGCATAAAATCTAAATACTAGTGGCATTTTGACTAGCACATTTTCATGGTCTTTTCTTTTCTTGGGGTTCATATTTTCAACTTTTTTGACCTTTTTATTCTTTTTTTCCTTATATTTTTCTTTTAGGACATACCCTATTTACATTTTTAAATTTTTTGAATATGGAAAACATTTGCAGAAAGCAAAGGTATCTACATATTACAGGTTTAATCTTAGTCATTCAAAAATTAGGACTCCTATTGGTATAGGAACCTAACAACAACAACAATGTGCTAGAAGAGCATGTACCCTATCGAACGTGCATGCTGTTGTTGATTACATGCAAACATGGATGATGTGATACAAGGGATCCTTGCTACACTTTCCTAAGATGATGTATCGATATTGGTCAAGCCGAAAGCACACATCCAGGTTCAGATCTGAAACTATGAATATCTCTCACAGCTTATCACTAGTCTACATGTTTCCCATGCACGTGTATTCAATAGTATGGATCTTTTTATGCATGCACATGCGATCCCATCTATTGGGACACTCACCCAAGAAAAGACAAAGGCATAGGTCCGACTGGAGCTTGACTCGTACTCTGATGAGTTGATGGGCATAGCCACCAACCCAAACTTGTCAATCAATGTAAACACCATGCACACGTATTTTGCTGGTCCATCCACACTCAAGATTATGATGCTCCTGCTATTAGATGAGTTAGATAGATGAGCCTGAGTAGTGTACCCAGAAGCTTTTGGTCAGCCAAGCTTCGGATAAGACTATCTTAGAGAGAGCTTGGACAGTATTGTAACAAGCTTTGGCTTCTCCACTGTGCAGAGCTAGTATATCTTTGTTGAAGAGCAAGTGGCAGTGACTATAAAGTTTTGTTGTCGGAACTAGTGGCTGGACATGGATGTATTATATGACTAGAACTTAAAGTTCTTAATATAACAAAGCCAACATGCTTCATGCATATGTCGTATTATATTTCAACTGTCTTATTTACTCTAAAAAATATATGTATATGTTTGCTTATGCATGCTTGTGTAGCTATTTTCTGTATATGTATGCATGAATCATTCTAAAATGTGCTATTGGTTTAACCATCACTTTGGATTGCTAGATTATGTGCCTTCCATGTTGTGATGCATGTTTTCTCCTACATTCCCTTCTGAATTGCATGCTTTCACAAGTTTTCAAGGGGTGCACTAACCTCACCCTCTGTGTGTTAGAACTACTCATGCACCTTCCTTGACTTACTGCATATGTCACCCCCCTGCTACCAATAGGGACGTCTTACTTGCCTCTCTGCGAAATCGTAGTCAAGGCATTATCGTACAACCCACTTCTGGGACTCCTACGCCAAACATTCTAAGGTCTAATGGGGACTTCTTACCAGGGAGATCTCTTGACATGTTGGTGGGTCTATCACTATCAACATTTATGGTGCTAGAAGGAGGTCCAGATGATAATATGTAACTTCTACAATCAACCCCCCATGATGTTTTTCACATGCCGAACCTATCCACATCACGAGGGAGTTTTTTGATCTCTTGTCTAAATACATGTATGATGGTGTTATAAACATATCTGGGGGCTGGAATTTTTTAATTTGGAAGGAAGTGTTGATAGTTTATGGTTAAGAAAGAGCATTGTATTGTTGGTGTGATCTTTCGTTTCATGAGGTGAAGAGGGCTTTGACGTTGGGAGGATGATCTTAGATCAGGCAACTAGGTTGCAATCCTCCCTTCTATTTAATAAATTTCTTTGAGTTTTCTTCCATATGACTGTGAAATTTGTGAATGTTGTTGTTTATGAATGTTGTTATATGTTCATTAAATTTCTGATCCTATAATGCTTATGATATAATAGATCAAGATGCTTCGACGTTTTTTGTTACACTGTTTCTATAGGTACTCTTCAAGCAAGATAAGTGAAGGGAGGAGTTGCAAGCTCTATCAAGTGGGAGAGAGATCAAGAAAGGAGTGAAGCAGAAGATCTAGGTTGGTTCCTTCCTCTCCCTCTTATCTATTATACATAGAAGAAATCCAAAATTTCTTTAATTTGTTTGTTTCGAGGGTAGCTGCCAATCATAGAGGGCTAGTTAATCGAAAAGACACTAGTTTTCCCGGAAACAAAATGGCGAATCCACTGGGGATTGAATGGATGTTTGTTTCTTATTTTTGTTTTCTTTATAAACTACAGATGGAGCCTGAAGTTAGCGAGATAGCCTTCGAATTGCTCTTGCTCTGCAATTGCATAGTAGATGAATGATGCTTCAGTCAATCTCCGGTTTAGTTTATGAATTGAACATTTGACTTACAAGCATTCTAGATGCCCTTTTGGTAGCTCAATAACCTCCCAAGATCATTCCTTTGTACTTTTCTCCTTACTGTCCATCATAGTTCAGCTTAACTCACTAAAATCAACTGCAAATTTGAGCCAAAATCCACCTTAGTTGTGTTCCCTGGCCCATCGCACTGTCTATCACTGTCAACCAGTATGCATCGCACCTATCAAGCCTAAAAAGTGTGATTCATACCTTTTTCTGTGAAGCCCATGTGCGATGACTGACTGAGCCTATTTCCCTTCTTGAAATTTGGGTTTTTTGTCCTTGTTTGCAGCTCTATTTAGTTGATTTGCTACTTATGAACAATGCCTCATTATTGAAGCCTACTTGCATTAAATAAATCAGCCTCTATTGATTAAGATTAGTAAATGTTTTTATGTATTTTTCCATCATTTACAATCCTTTTTCGAAAAGTTGCTTAAATCGATCTATCATTTTGGTAAAAAATGTGTCGTAACTGTCGTTTTGTGTCAAAAAAGTGAAGTGTCGTGGAGTCTTCCTTCTCTGGATAGTCGATTGAAATTTTTGTCATGTAGTTGATTGGATTTGTTGTTATTTGAAGTGTCGAAAGAATTTTCTATTCAAAATTGAAAAGTGACGTTTAGTCCTACTTTTTATTTTGAAAAATAAATTGTTGAAATGTCACTTTGAATGAAATATTTTAGATCTTTGTTATACTTAGTTTTCCTTTTTTGGCATTTTTCACATTAAGAGGAATGAAAAACAAATGCATGCATTTGCATTTTTATTTATCTTGTGTGCAAAAAATGATTTAGAAAAGTGCATTTAGAGTGTGCTCTTTGCTCTGTGTTTGAAAGAATCATAATTTTCCTCCCCTAGTAGCTAGGATTTTCATTGATCAAAATAAAAAACGATTGTTTATCATTGTAGATTGCATTTTTAGGAATTTCAAATCAACATCATGCGGTGAACCATTGAAAGGCAAACATTTAAACAAGATCAACTCTAAAATAATTCTCAGTGAACCTAACAATGCTTTAGAACCGAATGCAACACATCTAGATGTCTAGGCTAGAGACATTTTTTGGCATCGTAAAATCTAGTAACTATTGTTTTCATCGAAGGTTGGGTGATGCCTCCTCCTTGATACGACAAGTGCTAGCATGGACTTGTGCTCCCCGTACCGTCGAGTATATATTGGGATACCACTATAGGTTTACATCCTTTATCCATAGGAATCCGTGTCTAAGACCCTATCAATCGCAATGCACTGAACACAACATTCGGGAAGATTGACTACCATACATAAGTCCTTTGTAATTTCTCTTTAATTTATCACCAAGGTGTATATTGCATTTTTGTGATTGGTTCGGTAATCCCTCTATCTAGATTTCTAGAGTAGTCACTTTCGTTCCTTTTCGACTCTTTAAAATAAAAGGTCCATCTGAGCACTTGTCACTTCAGGCTCACTAAAAATTGAAGGGGACTAGAGTCATCTTTAGCTTTTTCTCGACTCTTAAAAATTGAAAAAGAAAAGTTGCATCAAAGCGTCATTAAAATTTATTAAATTCGGAATAACATCATTTTCCCCTTATTTTTGAGTTGATCAAGTAATCCGCAATCATGGAAGAAAGTCAATCAAAACCTTGTCATTCGTGGAGACTTGGGAGTCAATCGTCTTTGACTCTATAAACGAAACCATTCCAGACAAAACGGTCTCGTTCAACTAAGTCCAATTCATCTGGTTTATTTGAAACTTTTGTTTCAACATCATCAGAGACTACAGTTACTCCGATAATTTCTGGTACATCTGCCTCTAGAGAAGAAGTTCCGCAGTTACAAGAGGAAATTAGAACCGATCCTAGTGTAATGATAGACACTTCTATACCTAAAACAACTTTGTCTAGAGTTGATCTAGAGACTGAAGTTCACTTACTTGAACATCTGAAAGTTGAGTTTCATAATTCAGAAGGTTTCACTCCTCCGGTATCTGTCACTGCAAAATCTATACCTTCTTCAGCTAAAGAAATATTTTACCGACCTCATGGTCTACCTCTTCCACCTGGACTGATTGCTCTAGAGGAGATAGTAGAGGATCCTCCATCTAGTACCCCATTAAATTTTGGAACTAAGATTCATCTGCATCCTTCTACTCCTGAAGTTGGTTTTTTTAATCATCCTTCGTTACAACTTCCTATCAAGTCAATAGGAAATCTTTTGGATAGACTAAACATGTCTAAGCAACCATCAACATCTAGGACTGTGTCATCAGATACAACCACAACAGAACTTTCTACTGCCACTCCTACAATGTTTGCTGGTATACTATCTGTCCCAGCTAGTTATCTGTCACTAGTTGGAGTCCACTCAGGGGTTGTTTCGATGACATGGTATGTTCCTATTTATTCATCTGGAATCCCATCTGGTATTTCTTATGTTGAAACTCAACAAATTGATCTTGCGGACCAGTATCAATTTGGGCAGACCAGTCTTCAAAGACCAATATATCCTTTGAACACTGCATTATTGCCATATGGAGGGAAGTATGCTTTTTCATTGTTCCCTCCTAGAGAACAACCATATGAGAGTTTACAACAAAATTCAGGTCAAAATGGAATTACATCCAGCAGTTGGGTACCAATACTACCTTAACAACCAAGGGGTGTATATTCAATGCAACTGAACCAATCTATGTTGAATATTCCCACTACCCTTGCTATTGTGATTGTGTCGCAAGTACAAGCACTTCTTGTTGTGTGTCAACCTCAAGTATCTTAGGTTGCAATATAGCAGCCTCTTGCCTCTATAGCTCAATCACATCCTCAGGTTGGTGCTTCCTTACCTGGGACAACTCAGGCTCAAATGGGTATTATCACTCCACATCTTGTTCAATATTTCTGTATTGGACAATAGCAAATGGTCCAACAACCATGGCTGGTACAATACCAACAACCGCAATTCCAGCAAACCTACCAAGTACTTGAGCAACAAGGCTTTGTAGGTAGTGGATAGCTGCATTTTCAAAACATTTATCAACAACCACATTATACTGGTTATGTTGAACAACCTTATCAAAGTTACCAACATCAGATACATTATGCTGGTATACAAAGACCTACCGAGGCAATCCCATCTTATCCTGGGTATGCTTCACCTAACTTGAATCAACAATTGCCTTTTGTAGCAACTCTAGAATTACCAAATTTGAACTAGCTGACAAATGATCCAATTGCATACACCCCATAGTGGCTAGCAATTTCTCATAAACTTCCCTCTGATATTCCTAAATTCAATGGAAATCTAGGCAAAGATCCATCGAATCACGTAATGAATTTTCATTTGTGGTGCTCATCTAACACCCTAAGGATGATTCAATTAGGTTTCGCCCTTTTCAAAGAACGCTCACTAGTCCGACAATGGAAGGGTATATTGAATTACCTATAGCTCCGTTCGATAACTTCAGCACACTTGACACTACTTTTCTAACCCACTTTCAGTTACCCATAAGGTGCGAAATAGGAACAAAACTCCCTACCAAATTCAAATAGAGCATGACTACTTGCATATCTGATAATATTCATGAGTGGAGACATCGTCATCGAATGGTAAAAACATATGTCCCTGATCAACTTTTAGCTGAGTGGTTTATTAAGTCCTTATTACCATCTATAACTGAGGATGTGGCGAAAGGAGAAGTTGTCATTGAAGACCAAGTCATTATTCATGCCGAATATTTAGACTTGATCTATACTCAGTCTGGCACACTCTACAACAAAATTCCTGACACTCCAAGACAAGAATTTTCCGTTCCTTCCCCTCCTAAATTAAACAAGGACTCTCACATCGGTGATGGCGTGATCGATACCTCAAGCACGGAAATCGCAAAGGCTCCATCTGGTAAAGCCCTTGCAGTTTCTAGTCAAAAAGAAAATGACAAACCTCTTGCCTCGGAGATTAATCTCATTTCCTCCGACAAGGGCAAGAATCCAAAGCAACCAGGGGGCCAGAAGAAAGGGAAAAATAATAAGAAGAAACAAGAGAATTCAACTCCTGAAAATTTTTCTAAAACCCCTACTGGGAAAATGAAACCTCATGTTCCATGTTACATATGTAACAAGGAGCATTGGATGAAAGATTGTCCACATCGAACTGAGGTCGCGAAATTTTTAAAAACTTCAAGTACGTTAGCAGTGTTGACTAATCTGTTTCCAAGCCTAGAAACTAATCTAGCTGCTAGTGATCATGCTTCTGCATCCCATGTGCTTATGCTATCTGTCTCAAAACAACAAAATGATGCTTTGATATCAGCAAGGAACAAAGATTATGGGAATCCACCATCGTCAAACAACAAGGCTACAGATCAACCTAGTAGTTTGACGACGACTTCGCTAGAAGTTGTTCAACCCGTTATTCCTAAATTAACTATAAAGACGCCAAAGGGAGTCATACATAAATCGACATTTATCCTCGTGCTCAAGTTGCACAGAATTATAATATAGCGGAGGACTTGGCTCAATCACCATCCGCTATGTTGACACTTGAAGTACAGTAGAATTGCCCCTCCCAAAAGAAGGCTTTGTTATCAGAAATAGGTGGGATTGATCCAGCGGATTCCAATCTTGTGGCCTTTAACCATAATGTATACACACCTCAGTTACTAGCCATACTTGCTTTCCTTATACAGGTAAAAGCCCTCAATAAAAATGTTCATCGAGCAATCATTGTTCAGGGGGCGTCTACCTGTATTATGTCGATGAGTTGCTGGAAAACTCTAGGTTCGCCACACTTGTCGCGATCATCAACAACATTAAAGAATTAGATGGAAGAACATGCATGCCGCATGGGATTTTAAGTAACTTTCAAGTTGAACTCAGGGACAAGGCAGTAGAGATTGAATTTGAGGTCATTGATGGAAACCTTGACTACAATATCTTACTGAGAAGACCCTAGATTTATGCTATGGCTACCATTGTGTCTACATATTTTAGAAAGATTGCATTTCCCTTCAAAGGTGGAGTTACAGTCGTTGACCAACTAGCCTTTTTTCCTAATAGTTCACAAGCTGCTGGTAGCATTCCATTGATCCATGGAAGTTCTCAATCACTGCAAAATGTCAAAGTAGGCCTCCTAAAAGGCCCTTCCTTAATGGGTACATTTTCCCTCCTGCCTCCAACTGGATTTGCAGAGGTGGCCAGAGTGGAAACCTGTCATATGATCTCTTCTTCATCATCTAAGATTAAGAAGAACTCTGACCATTTTTAGAGTGTGGATCACTGGAATGTGTTGCCCCCAAGCCCCATAAAATCTTTGTAGCAGTCAATTTTCTGGGCTGGGTGGCAAAACCAAATTAGCACTCGACGAGTGTTTGGATAGATAGGTCTCTAGAGTATGGTACCTCTTTTGATCCTTGGTCTCGTATACATTCTACAAATGAAGGAATCATCCAATCGATGATGATAGGAGAGATGTCATGGGAAGATTGCCACCATCGTTCCCAGCTTCAAGATAAAAATGAAGATTGTTCAAGCAACCTTAATCATCCCTTAGTTTTTTATTTTCTATCAAATACTGTAAATACAGTGGATTCCGAGTGAAATCTGTCCAATATTGAAGAAACTATTGCCATTAATATCTCGACCAAACCTAATGTCATATAAAATATTCATGTTGGCAAATCTTGTTCTCCGTCAGAACTAGAAATTTACTGCGCCAGTTTTTGCGAATTCAAAGATGTATTTGCATGGTCATATGAATAAATGTCAGGCATTGACTCAAGAATTGTTGAACATGAAATCAAGATGTATCTAGATGTCAAACTAGTATGAGAACGAGTTCGACCTATTCACCCGAAGAAAGTTGCTACCATTAAGGCAAAAGTTGAAAAACTTTTGCATGCTAGTTTCATTTACTCTATTCCTCTCACTGATTAGTATCGAATATTATCCCTGTGATGAAAAAGCAGGGAACAATTAGAGTTTGCATCAATTATAGGGATGTAAATCAAGCGTGTCCAAAGGACAACTATCCTACACCCTTCATTGACCAGGTAATTGATGAATGTGCTGGATGTGAAATCTTTTCATTTATGGATGGATTTTCCTGATACAATCAAATCAATATCATAAATTACCTTTTGGTTTGAAGAATGCAGGGGAAACTTTTCATAGGGCCATGAACTACGCCTTCCGAGACATCAAACACATCATTCAACCGTATCTCGATGATCTACCAGCTCATTCATGAAAGTGGACTGATCATCCAGAGAATTTGAGAGCCATATTTCTATGTTGCTGACACTACAAGATACGACTCAATCCACACAAGTGTGTGTTTTGTGTTGGTTCTCGTCGATTACTTTGTTTCTTATTTTCTAAGGATGGAATTTGACTCGACCCATTTAAGGTTCAGGCAATCCTTGGCATGCATCCACCTTCAAATTTGCTTCAGATTCAGAAAATCCAAGTGAAAGCTAACTTTCTGAGGAGGTTCACTCCACATTATGCTAAACTCGCTGAAGGTTATACACATCTGCTGGAAAAAGGAGTACCCTTCCATTGGGATTAGGTTGCGCAAGCTTCCTTTGATGCTTTAAAAGGTTCCCTGATAAAAGCATCACTAATGTATGCTCCTGACTATCAAAAATACTTTAACATGTATCTCGCCACTGCAGATACAAACATCGCCATGGTTTTAGTGCAAGAACATAATGGAATAGAACATCCTATATATTAGTTAAGTCGCAGCCTTAATGATACAGAAATCAAGTACACTTATGTTGAAAAGCTAGCTTTAGCAGTCGTTTAAGAAGTACAGAGATTTCAACACTATGTTCTCTTTCGCAAGACTACCATTGTGCTAGATTGTAAGCCTATGACCTACATTTTGTCACGTCAATTACTAAGGGGAAAATATTACAAATATATAGCCATTTTGCAAGAGCTTGATATGGAATTCACCAAATCCAAATCAAAGAAGTCTCTCATCTTCGCGGAGTTACTTTGTGACCTTCCATCATCATCCAATGATTTAACATCTAAAGCATCAATCGTGGATGAGAATTTGTTTTTGATATCGTCAAGCGATCCATGGTACAAAGATATACTGGTCTATATCCAAAGCCAAACTTTTAGGCCTAACACCTCTCTCTCTGAACAACGACGTACTCGATACCAAGCCAAAGACTACTTGATCATTGGCGATACGCTTTACCATCATGGTATAGATACAGTTCTGTGAAGGTGCATCACACATGAGGAGGCTGAAAAAGTTTTGAATTATTGTCATTCAGGTGCTTGTGAGAAGGTTATTTCTGGCCCACCATATTTAGATATTGCATAACTGCAATCAGAAGTTTCCATGCTTGTCAGATTTTTTATCGCGAAAATAGATTACCTCCTGCACCACTGCATTGAGTAGTTGCTATTGGGCCATTTGCTAAGGTGCATTGATTTCATGACATGTGACCCCACCTCGGCTGGGGGGCATGGTTATATTATAGTCGCCCTCGACTATTTTACAAAATGGGCTAATGCAATGCCTACATTAAACAACACCGGTGAAACGACTACTCTTTTATTTTTTAATCATGTAGTTTCTAGGTTTGGTGTTCCACAGGCCATAGTCACAAATCATGGATGGCATTTCCACAATCACATGATGGTTGGATTTACTGCCAAATTAGGATTATCCCACAATAGGTCTACTCCGTATTATCCACAAGCTAACAGATAGGTTGAGGCAATTAAGAATTTCGTTAAGTGCATGTTGCAGAGAATGATTGGAGTCCACAAACGAAATTGGCATTTAATCCTGTACTCTGATTTGTGGGCATACAAGACTTCGGCAGGAAATATGACTGAATTTACGCCCTTTCATTTGGTGTATGATCTACAAGCTATCTTACTAATTCAATGTGAAATCTCATCCCTCAGACTCGCAATTTACGTACTTCCCAAAACTTTGGAAGAAGAGGCTCGTTTCTTAGAACTAATCCACCTGGATGAAACCCATCATGATGCTGCACTGGATAACGAAGCACATAAGAAACGTGTCAAGGACTCATATGACAAGAATGTCAAGCCTTGATTCTTCTAAAAAGGTGACCTGGTCTTACTTTATGATCAGGAGACTAACAAATTGGGAGTAGGTAAGTTCGAACCATTATGGATGGGCCCCTACATTGTTAAACAAGTATTGACAAAAGGAGCCTACAAGCTTGTCAATTACGATTGGATTTAATTGTTGCAGCCCTAAAACAAGTTGTATCTTAAATGTGACTACGCTTGATTAAGCATAGTAATCTCTTTGTATATATGTTTTGTTGCATTTTTGTTTTCTTTTAGAGTTGTCATTTTGGTTAGGTAATCCACTTTGCTTTTTTTGTAGATGTCAGATTTTTTGGAACCATTTGTTGGGTGTGCCAATGGAGCTAGTAATAGTATGCAGAACCTATCTGTTGTGGCCTCGACCATTTTCGCTCCAAGTGGTGAGTTAGTGAGTTTTAGAGGGGATATGTATTGGTCAATAAACATACAACATCATTGAGTATAGTGCGTTGATTTAACTTCTCTATGATTTCATTTCACATGGCATACGCCAACTCATTGTCAGGTTAGATTCACAACTCATCATTCTACAACTTACTAGCATTTATTCCATTTAGAACCTAGCCATGTATCGCATGTTCCTAAGAGTCAGGATTTTCGAAAGACAGTTTGATTCCATTCAATATCAACACATTTCCAAGAACTTAAACACATTGATTGATTCATTAGCAAACTATGTGTTAGATAAATATTTGTAGCATTTGTAAAGAAAGCATTTTACATTAACATTTGCATCAGGATTGCATAACTCAACCAAAATAAAACTTCGAAAATAAAAAATATATAACTATTTATAGTTTTTACAAAAAAATTGTGTCCAAGACAAAATTGGTCGTATGAAAAATAAACTCAAAATATGAATGTAGGGAAGCATCCTAGGCTAATGGTGCTGGTGATAACAAGTCACTGCTTGTGTGATCGTGCATAGGAGCCTAGTCCATTGACTCGACATGCTATTAGTATGGCGCTGTAACCTCAAAGGTAACTCATCGGTCCTAACATCTTGAATACCAAGAGTGAGGTCCTCGATCTCATCCTGCAGCACTTCCAAGGTCTTCGATATGTCCAGATCTCATAGGATAGCCCTCCCTATAGCCTCTCCTGTTGGAGCCACATCTGCCACCCACAGGCACACTACTAGTTGCACTGGTCCAATATTTGCACATGCATATAAGTTTGATTAGTCTTGGTAGAATTTAAAAACACAAAAATATTATAAAACTTATAAACAAAGATGTGGTCGAATCATTTTACCTATAGCACTCCATTGCTCACCAGTTGGTATCGGCAAATCGAGGTCTCCTCGGAAATCCATCCCAACATATGGATACTCTGCAAAGACCATCTCCTGACGATCGAACCACTCGAAAAACGCATCAGAGAAGGAAATATGTGACTGACCGACATGTCTGGCCATAATATCAACCCATCTCTACATCTTTGGTTCCCTCAGTGCTGGCAATCCTAGTGAAATGTTATGAGGCTACATCAGTGGAATCCTCTCGAAGGCAAAAGCAGTCAATATGGAACCATAGCCAAAATTCTTTGTTCTTCCATTCTTTACTTCGGAGAGTTGTTCTTTTATGATAGGAAGTACCACCTCGCACCAGTTGAACACCTTCGGTTCCAGGCATTCCATGGCGTACTGCATGTAAGATCTATTTGCCAAATGTAAAGCCGCACTACTAGCCAATCTACCAAAGGTAAATAAAATGGTCTTCAGAGGCCGATCAGTGACATCTTAGATATTGATCTTGCCATCTCTGTTGGCCTGAGATCCATCTCTACAGAATTGACGAATGTAATATTTCGCGGATTCCCCACGATGAATGAATCCTGAAAGTAAAAGAGGGGCACCATGCCTCGACAACCTCGTCAGAAATTAAATGTTCTAGAATGTAATTGGAATGGATTTACCTCTAATTTTGAATACCTAGTCAATCGGATCCCAAACATCGAGAAAATACTGCAACAAACTGATTCGTTGCCTCATGCCAGATATGCAGAAGAACTTTAGCAAGCCACAGTTTCTTAATGTAGCAACTGTGTCTGGGTCATGTAAAGCAATCATGTCCTCCTCTTCATGTTCATGTTGATACCATGTGATAACCATCTTCATCCAACAAAAATCTGAAATTCAAACAAACTATGAGTTAGGATCCAAATTTGATCAAAAACAGGAAAATTTTTGATGAAATCACTGTGTAAAGATGCCCTTCTGTGCTCATTACACCCTACCTTTGAGCAAGATGGGATGCATACTGACTAGCCAGTTGGCAACTCAGTATGAATCGCACCTTTTGATACTGGCAAGGTGCGATTATTGGGGAACGAGATCTTCAAACCCCAAGGGCCTAGAAATGTGAAAAAACTTGCTCAGAATCAAAGAAAGATGGAATGAAAATGAAGAGCTCAGGTTTAGCTCCTACCTGGTCCTGACAGCGTAGAGAATAGTCCACCGAATCTCCCGAAATCAATTGGTCTAATTTGAGGGGGAAAGAGCTCCAAAGCTCCAAAACCCAAAATTTGAAATAAAATGATGAAAATGAAAGGTAAAACGATTTTTGCATTTACTATTCACATACTTCAAGCAAAATGTTAGTTTTAACTCATTTTTCATACATATGGATGTATTTCTAATCAGTTTGATGGAGTGATTGAGCAGGTTAAACGACCGACAAAAGAATATGATATGCTAAATAGTGAATTAAACATTTTTTGACCACCAAATGAGCATATGTTATCTCATGGTTCAAGGTCGTTAAAAAATAAACCTACCACTGAACATATGTTATCGCATGGTTTAAGCTCGTTAAAAAATAAACCTACCATTGAGCATAGTTCCCCGCGGTTGAAGCCCGTTAAAAAATGAACCCACCTTTTGTAAATAACCTTTGTGATTGCCATGCTATTAGCCTTCTGAGCGTTGGTTGTGTTCCTGCCATCACCTCCATCCTTTTGGTTGATCATATGCTTCCACTTGATTGTTTACCCTTTCGAGGAACAACTACGACGAGTGGTCCTATTAGCAAACCTCTTCACATCACCTTGTTTTGAGAAGTTCCAAACACACCCAGAACCAGTTGCTACCCTAAACAGCACTCATTCCTCAAAAATGAGTCTCCTTTGAACTCTTTTCAGACTCGGTAAATATGAAAATACTGTCGAGCGCTTGTCTTTTTTAGCTCCTTAAAGTGATCAAAAAGTCATCCCTATCCTATTATTTTGTCCTTTTTTAGACTCAAGGGATTATGCTATGAAAAAGAACTTCTGGAGTTTCTTATTCATACCTTTTCAAACTCTCTAAACATGAAAAGGACCAAGTTATCCTTGTCATTAAACTTGTTAAAACAATAGTGACAAACTCATCCACCCAATGCGAGACAAAGTCCCCTTGTTGTCCCTTTTCAAACTCTCTAAACATGAAAAGGACCGAGTTGTCTTTGTCGTTAAACTCATTAAAACAATAGTGACAAAACTTGTCCACCTAGACAAGAGCAAGTTTCACTATCGCTAGACTTGCTAAAACATAGCGACAAGTTTGCCCGAAGGGCAAATTATAGAACAATCATATGTTGTCCTCCTCAAGCTTGACAAAAATAAAGAGGTATCGGTCATAAATGACTAGGGAAAAGGGGAAGAAAACTTAAAGAATTTTATGGTAGCAAGTCGCTCTTGAGCATGACAATTTCACTCCATCGCCATGATTGAGTCGGGTTGGGTTATTCCATTCACTAGTCATTTCACCATTGGTCTTCCACATCATCCATCTATTGGGTTAACACTTCCAATCCATCTCAGTGTCACTGATATGTTCAAGAGAAGTCATTTAGTTGAGAAACCACCATCCAGTTAATGCCATATCCACTGTGATACCTCCACCCTCCATTTTTCATGATCGCCATTCTTGAACGTTGTGTCGTCAGATCGTTTTCACCTTCAGAAGATCATTTGCTTCGTTTCATGTTGTAGATGTGGGATACATTAAGGCCCTCCTACAACAGGTCACTTCTTGTTGACATCACCTCATTATCCAAGAAGTTGACTTAGAAACACCCCTTTCAATACTTTGAAGCTTGCATGCCTCAATGGCAAGTTTCTCACTTCTGGTGACAGATTGACATCAATGGCCTTTGACCGAAAGATTTTGCGTGGTGTTCGAAATTGGATCATATAGTCACACCATATGAATTGTACTATAGTACCTTCAGGGTCATTATCATTATCGATGATTTCTCTCGTGTATGTTAACAACTCACATTATTGGCTGGTAATCAGGTGATGTCTTTCCATGTTCGATTTCAGAACATCTCTTCACATGGATCGACTTGTACATCGAGTGAAGATTGAACAAGATTGAAGAACCTATATGTAGTTTCATCCATCTAGGTTGCGATATATTCATGGATATAAAGACATCAAATGTACACAGAAGCTGCACAGATGGTCATCTGAGCTAGGGATGATGAATCTACATTTGAAGAATCACTAGTCTTCATATGCAGATGACTATCTTTTCTATGTACATGAAATGAATTTATAAAGTTGAGCATGGGAATTCCCACCTCAACTAGATCATGAAAATTATATTATGATCACATATTTTATTGTATCTTATACAGGTCAACTTCCAGTTTCTAAAACCTCAGATCCTCATGGTAAAGAATTTCACCCGACATCAAAGATTTATCATCATGCTTTAGGAAGCAACTGTTATAGACATATTTGCACACTGCAACCCTAATCTTATATGTCTATAAACTAGGGCTCCTTAACCCCTAAAAGTGTTGTTTCATACCGTAAAGGATCATGGTCAACTCATTACATCATTCCCCAAAAGTTCCACCTGAAAAACCATCCAGAACTGGACCATATTGAGTGCTCCACTATCAAGGTGTGATGCATAATAACTCCTACACTAGCCAAGTGCAATGCATACTGATGAGGCCTTATTTAGGGTGAAATGAGCGAGGATGGACAAATGTCCAAGACAATTTTCTAAGTGGATTCTCATGGAATCTTCTAAAAATTTCTCCTATGACACTTGCCTCTCTGAATTTGCCTAGGGATGAGTAAGAGATCCAAGAAATCTCCAAGTGGAACCAAATGAAACAAGTGGAATGACACTAATAAAAACGCAGAGATGACTCATGCCCTTGCACACATCTATATATGGATTTGTCATCTAAGAGATCTAGGGGTTGGAATTTTGTAATTTGCAAGGAAGTGTAGATAGTTTGTGGTTAAGAAAAAGCATTGTATTGTTGGTGTGATCTTTCTTTTGATGAGGTGAAGAGGTCTTTGATGGTGGGAGGATGTTGGTAGATCAGACAACTGGGCTGTAATCTCCCTTCTATTTAATAAAGTTCTTTGAGTTTTCTCCCATATAACTGTGAAATTTGTGAATGTTATTGTTTAGGAATGCCATTTTATGTTCATTACATTTGTGATCCTATAGTGCTTATGATATAATAGATCAAGATGCTTTCACAGTTTTTGTTACTCTATTTCTGCAAGTACTCTTCAAGCAGGATAAGTGAAGAGAGGAGTTGCAAGCTCTATCAAGGGGGAGAGAGATCAAGCAAGGAGTTAAGTAGAAGATCTAGGTTGGTTCCTTCCTCTCCCTCTTGTCTATTATACATAGAAGAAATCTTGAATTACTTTAAACTGTTTGTTTCTAGGGTAGCTGCCAATCCTAGAGGGCCAGTTGATCGAAAAGACACCAGTTTTCTTGGAAATAGATGGTGAAGGCAAAGTGTCTCGGCCTGTGTTCTTACATGACTTCCTTGCCATGCTTTATGAGGAACATGGATGTTCTGATGAACAAGATAGTTTGTTTCTTTCATAAACACTTCGCAAATCACCACATTAGTGGCTGTGCACCCTACCGACTGAGAGTGTGCACTCTCTTGAGAAATTTTGTGATCTAATTCAAGATACTTTCCATCAATTTGATCTAGAACATATTGACCACAAAATGTTACAACAACAGAAGGCTTCGCATGAATCACCTATAGATTTTTGGCAACACCTCCATGATTTGTAGTTTCAAGCCTTGAAGAGCCAGATGAAATTTCCTTATCTTTGGGACAAATTTGAGTACTATCTTAAAAAATCATTTAATCCAAAAAGGAAATATGACCCCAAGACTCGCTCAACATACTTCAGTTGGAGCTGCGCAATCAAAGATGGATATGATCGTCATCACAAGTGACTTTCCACCATCCCCTCATCAAACAACTCCACCACTATAGAGTGATGTCGGCGATCAGACACATACATCAGTTCAACTATCATGTCATCCCAACATCACTTCTCTTAATCTTCCTGCATATTTGATTGTGAGTCCATCGATTTGTCATATGAATTTTGTACCAGAACCTCTGTCTTCATACTTAAATGATCCTCCGGATGATATTGTCTTGTGTTATTTTATTCTAGACTCTACACTTGTTGTGAACAAGGATCAAGCCATCGACAGACTTTGTGTTGCACAACCAACATGCATTGTCATTCATGAAGAGTATGACTAGGAGCTTCATCATTAACACCCAAAGAAGCATGACCCCCTTCTGTCCAAGCCCCCTTCATTATTTCCTGACATCCTTGGTGAAACTTCCATCCATGGTTTCACATGTGTATCTTCATCTATGGATGCACCCATTATTGATCACTCAGAGGACACCCCCAATGTTAGTCCATCATTCTATAATGAAGAGGATAAATTATTAATTGAAATTCCACTTGACCTTTCATTTTCCTTTTCTGGAAACAGAGAGGAGGAATTTTTCTACTTCTCATTTACCCCTATGTTTGATTTATCAGATCATGAGGATGCCAATCAAAACATTGAGTTTTCTAATTGTAGCTATCATGATCCATTTACTCCCATATTCGGTCATGATGATGATTTTATCGCAGTTGATTTTTCGAAGCCACTTGTTTATGATGATATATGTGACAACAAAGTCGAAACACCCAAGGTTGTCAAGGCACTTCAACCCAAGATAATGGTTATGTCATGCCCTCGCTGTCCTAAGGCTGCTTTCACTTCCGATCAAGAAATTATTCAATCAGCCGAGGCTCCTCATCACTCATATGTATGCATTGAAGATCTATTTCACACACGGATCATGCTTCCTCCACTCGAACTGCACGATCCCATCAGTCATGCATTGGAGGAATATTACATTGCAAGCACATGTGTAGGACAAAAGTTGTATTTGTCTCTTTTGTTTGCTTGCATGCTACATTGAAGAGTATGCGTATGCTTCATAGCTACACACAGTGTCGCACAACATGGTGACAAGTCCACAGACTGCATGTGATGTATTTCCACTCACTATGTCCTCTGGACACTTTCAAACATGAAGTGTGTCTGTCTTCATTGTTATATCTTTCTTTTTTGTTGGTCCACACAAATGGGTTTCTCGTAGACCAAGCCTTCACTAACATGGGTCAACCAATGTGTCAATGCCTGCATTGGATATACCACCTCACGTGATCAGGACCGCGAACCATTAACTTATGAGTAGTAGTAGTGTTTTCTTTTAGTTTGTTTTCTTGCATGCATGTTTTCTTTCTAGATTTGCATGTTTGATTGTCTGCTTTCTTGTTTTCTTGTTCACTTTGATTTCGCATTTACTTCTACTTATTCTTTTCTTTATTGTTTGTTTTCCTTTTTTTTTTTGTAGGCTAGTTTCACATGAAATTTTGTGTGACTCTTGAAACAAGTTGGGTAAAGTACAAGAGGCCTTGTGTAGCTATCACTACTTGGTTATCTATCATCCTACCTCTGTGTGAAGAACTTTTTACTTTTGTTCCATGATACGTTGATGGAAAATACATACTTTTCGAAGTGAACCTTGGTGAAAACACAACTCTTGCATGTTAACTAGTGTCACCTAATCTTGTCAATTTTTTTTGTGTTAACCCTTAGCAGCTCAGTCAAGTAGAGTAAGGTGAGGGGAAAAACCTTAACAGGCACATCAGATGTATATAGTAAACTACTTCTCTGAAGGAACAACCTCCTCATATCTCAATAATTTGGGATCCTTCTTTCGCCTCTGAAATTAATGTGTTATGCACAGTTATAAAATGAAAACTGCAAAACTGAAAAGTGAAAAATAGAAAAGTGAAAAATGAATAAGGAAAAAGAAGAGCAAGGCTTCATGCACAGAGAAGTGATTCAAGTAACTCCGTCGGGGTACTAACAAGGATCGCTAATAGTGGAGCGATACTTGTGTTCCTACATGACTCCACAGGGGTACTGTCCTAGCCTGCTAGAAGAAAAGCAACACCAGGGATGAAACTAAGTCTATGATGACTATACTATTTATGCACCAATATACCCTTCAACCCAAATTGAAACAACTATGTGTCCTTGGGAAGGAATGTACGTCAATCGACCAAGAGGTTGGCAGATGCTACATGTTACAATAAAGCAATTGTGGAAACCAAAATGAACTGAGAACTTAACACTACTTCTAGAGGTCTTAGACTTTATTTTCATGAGCAAGGTCCATTCAGAGAGTTGTAGCTCGACCAGTGTTTTGCCAAGTGTTGTGGCATCTACAACCACCCTCCTAAATTTTCCCTTAGCTTTGTTTTAGAGCCTCCGTACTAATTATCCTTAGCGGCATGTCTTTCCTTGTCAAGTACACAAGCTTCAATGATGTTTTAGCACATTGCCAGCTTATGCCTGAGAGCTTGTTGCATCCCCCTCATGGGTTGTTTCTCTGGACTTGTTCCAATTGCAGGGTGAGAATCTCCCTCAAGAAATTCCACAATTCTAGAGGGTAACCAACCCTCCCTCCAAAATTTGCGCAATTCTATCTAGTAGCCTATTAGGCTCCATAATTGCACAAATTTGTGTGTCACCCTTCACTGGAAAAATTGTGCAATTCCTCTGAGTAGGACTGCTCAACCTAGGAATTGTGAAATTTTGGGTAGTAGTTAGTTGCTCAGTCTAGAAATTGTGAAATTTGTGGTAGTAGTCAGCTTCTCAGCATAGAAATTGTGCAATCCTTTTGGGAAATCAACCCAGCTCCCCACCAGAAATGCACAAAGTTTCCCCTCACCTGAGCAGGTTGTTGCATGTGCCATTGAGTTGACCAGTTCCACCCAAGATTCAGAAAACTCTACTTCCATGCATGGGATAGTTTTTCACATAATAGAAAAAACAACATGTAAAAAGAATCCCTAGATTTTACGTGGCCATTTTTAGCAACTGGAGGTTCTATGCAAATATCATTTTAGAATCTTTCCTCCAAGTGTCACATTTTCCTATACTTGTGGCATGCTTGTCATGAGCCTCTAAATTATTTATTCGATCATTCAGAGCTCACTTATCACATCAATCTTGGAGCTCTAACATTCCACAACACATCTTGGAGTCTTTGACACATACATCTCAAATATTCATGGGTAAGTCAGCTTAATTTGTCTTTTGCAAAATTTATGTCACGTTTTGTGTTTTGGCTTGTGTGAGTGTTGTCTTCTTGATTTCTATGAATTCTTGTTGTTGTTTACATGCATACTAACTTGTACAAGCACCATTTCATTTTTCATTAGCATCTGACTACTATCACATGCATGAAACAGTTTTGCAAAAATGATTGCCAATTCAGCGACTCTCTTCACCCACATGCATGTAGTTCCATTTCGTGAATATTTAATCCATTTCTTTCATGCATGATCATTCACTCTTGCTTACACTCAATATTTCCATCCATTAACATTCACATTTTCTTTCACTTGCCTGCTGGCAAGTCTAGGCAGCCTTGGCCCAGACTCTGCCTAACCTAGATAGCATTGCACAATCCTAAGAGTGAAGGCTCTGTCTTCCTCTCAGAGAATGTGAATTTCTACCTACTGACTATCCTCCAGTCTTGCATTCCAAAATTCTAAGGGGCAGTGACTCATGGCCAAGAAAATTGCACAATGCAGTCACTAGGCCTACAAGCATTGCAAGTTGAAATTGCACATTGCACAATTCTAGTAGCCACTAGGACAACCTAGATTTCTTATTGCACAATTCTAGTAGCCATATAGCCTCCCCACACAACCTAGACTAGCTTCTACACAGTTCTGGAAGCCAGTCTACATGCCTCCTAGGAAAAATTTCCCAATCATTTCTAGCCAATCCCTAGGTAGGTTTCATGTCATTCCTTAAGTTTTCTTTGGTTTTAGCTAACGCATTTCTTTCCATGCATGTTGTTTTTCCTCTAGATCTAGCAAGTGTTCGTACACCTCTTAGTATTTTAGTATCAATGGCTTCCAAGAGAGTAGTATCAAAGGACACTAGCAGAAGTGCAACTAGAGCTGTAGTTGAGCGAGTGTCTACAAGTTTGCCAATCTACGAAGAAACCAAGATGATGGTAGACAAGGACATCAAGCTGAAATGACAAGAGGTCAATGATGAATTTGTAGGAAATTTTGTCGAATACCTCAAAGACTGCCAAGTCTATGTGAACATCCACAAGTCCGGCTTGTACTGGATTGCATGCAGGCATCGCGTGCTCCCATGTGCAGACATGATATATTGGATCATCTCACACACTGATCGTGAGACAATGACATTGAGAAGTGTCAACGAGATGAATATTTGTACCGTCAGGCCACGTGATTATGAGAAAATGTATCATATGGAAAAGCCCATGATCACCATGGAGACTCCGTTCAACATACCCAACAAGAATGCCAACTCTAGAGATATCTTGAAGAACCGGGTGAAGGAGACACCTAAATTCACGGTGACACCCAACTAGGTCTAAAAGACGAAGATACCATGGAAGGCATATCAATACTTGGTCATATTTCCATGTCTTCTGTATGGCTAAGAAAGCACAGAAACCTTCCCACAGAATTGGGTGATCACACTGGACCAACTAACTAGAGAAGGAAATCCATGCATCTGTTCTGACATGTTGGCTCATGAGATGAAGGAACATTTAACAAGTTCTTGAGAGCTACCCAAAGGTATGCAAGAAGAAATCCACATGTTTGCCTACATCTTGGATGCAATCTATGACAGTGAGGAGTTCCTGAGCTTGAAGTGTGCATGGACACTAGTCGAGACCTTTGTTAACCCTCATTGCAAGATGTTGTCCGAATGTAGCTTCAGAGGATTTATCACACAATTGTCTGATCATTTTGTCACACCTGTTTACACGATGATATTCAAATAGGATCCACCTTACAGGTGAAAGGGAAAAGTGGATTCACTAATTGACATAGTTGATTGGGATTCCTCACCATCTGACACCTTCATATGCGTGTACAACGTAGAGAATCCTCCACATGTTCTACCGAAGTTTTTTTTGGAGAAACCAATCATGTAGGAAGTTGCATATCACATCTCAGCAGGATTGTCAGCTAGGCTACACTTGGAGAATAAGGCACCTTGTCCCACTCTTCCATTGCAGATCGAGTTTTACGAGATACAAAATTTCAAGTATGTAGATGTTGAGGCAAAGGAGATGAGAAAATATCCATTCGACACCTGAAGTTACAATCCATATCATTTGAATTGTCTTGTGAAAGAACACTACATGAGAGTATAATTTAACTGGATCCAAATGGCATGTCATTGGTCAGAGGAAGACCCATGGAGATATTATTACAACTCCTACAGAATCAATGAACTGGTCAGCCTTGTTGTGGAATGGATAGCGAAGCAACATCCCAAAGAGCGCCAAAAGTAGCAACAACAGAGGTAAAAATACTAGTGCATGACGAGGGTGAGAGGAAGATTGTCGACGTCGTGGAGGAAGAGAAAAGTTGCAAGTTCCAAGGAGACCCACTTGTGCAAAAAACATCTTTGGCAATAGAGGCAAAGATGAAATAGTACGACAAGTGAAACGTGCAAAGGCAGAGATTGAAACAGAGAATGGAGGAAAATAGAGAACAAGTTGTGTGAGTTGAAGAAGAAACTCTGGAAGGATGAGCTACTCAGAAAGGAGAAGAAAGCGTAGAAAGAACAGGTACAACAGTGGGTGCAACTTCTAGAGGCAGATGAAATTGCGCGCATACAGGTAGTAGACTCATCAGAACAACTGGCATCAAGCAGACAGGGTGAACCATCACAGGAGCAGGACTTCGCTCATGAGATACAATAAGCACTTGAACATATGGATTCGATATGGAGAAATAGGAGTTAGAGAAAGACATTGAACTCATGCCTCATCACCAAGACATTGATTCACAAACTTCACCGCATCTAGAAGAAGAGTAATTCTTGAGTGACCAAGGAGACACTGAGAACCTTGGAGATCAGCCGGAGGAAGATATGCACAACATCTCATTCGACGTGTCTCAACATAAATTTGTGCAATTTCACAGTGTCAACTCTGGAGGATCATAAATCCCTTGTGAAGTTTGAGGAATGAATGATCATGTCTGACTTGCGAAAAAATCCAATAACTTTGGCCGATGCTACCAAAGCATATGGTGAAGCCACTAGCTCGAGTGTTCGCTTCCTGATAGCTAGGAACGAGCGAATGGCTAAGGACCCACGAACAACCAAGCAGGGAGGGGAATTGGTTACAAAATCTGCCCAAGCAGAATTGAAGAAGGCAATACTGGATGAAGTATTGTCCCTTAACCCAGTCATGTAGGCATTGTATTCCAAGTTTGGTACCTTGCATAAGCCAGTTGTTGATCTCAACGGTTGGCAGCAACGATGTGCTAGAACAACATGTATCATGTCGAACATGCATGATACTATTGATTACATGTAAACATGGAAGATGAGATACAAGGGAGCCCCGCTACTGTTTCCTAAGATGGTGAATCCCAGAGTGGTTGTGCTAAAGGGATGCATCGAGAGTCAGATCCAAAACTATGAAGATATCCCATAGCTCATCACTACTCTACCCTCTTCACATGCACATGTATTTAAGAGTATGGATGTTGTTGTGTGTGCACATTCAAAAACATCTATTGGGACACTCACCTAGGTGAAGACAAAGGAACAAGTCCTACTGGAGCTTGACTCATACTTTTATGAGTTGATGCACATAGCGACCAGCCCAGACTTGTGAATCAATGCAGACACCATGCACAGGTTTGTTTCTGTCCTGATCACACTGAAAACAATGATGCACATTCTATCAGATGAGTTGGATACAGGAGCTCTAGAAGTGTACTCAGATGCTATGAAGGAAAGAGTTTATTTCTAGAAAGATGTCACCTTAGAGTACACAGACACCATCGTGGAATACTGAGCTTGGCATCAGTTCACTACAGTTGACCACCATGAGGATGTCGAAGAGTTGGTCTTCCAATAGTTGTTCGAGTCATTGTGATGTCTTGCATGGATTCCTGAAGTCATTTTCTCTCACATGGTTACATGTGCATTGTAATGTAATGCCTTCTCAAGTGTAAGTTCAAGTGGCGATAATTGGATGTAACAATAACAAATAAGATGAAGATTCATGAGGGTCGATGAACTGTCACAAAGGGGAATGCCAAGGGCCACCCCACCCTTTTCTATATATAGTCCCTCATAACTCATTGTATAGGATTTTGGTCAACCAAGCTTCCAATAAGACTATCATAGAGAGATATCGGAAAATATTGTAATGAGCCTTGGCTTCTCCACTGTGTAGAGCTAGTATATCTCTTTGGAGGAGTAGGCAACAGTGACTGTAATGTTCTGCTATTGGAGTGGTTAGACATGGATGTATTGTATTACTGGAACTTCTTAATATAACAGAACCAACACATTTCATGCATATGTCGTATTGTATGTCAGCTATCTTGTTTAGTCTAAATGATATATGTATATGTTTGCTTATACATGCATGTGTATCTATTTTTTGTATATGTATGTATGAGTCTTTCTTAAATGTGTTGTTGGTTTAACATCACTTTGGATTGCTAGCTTACTTCCCTTCCATGTTGTGATACATCATTGCTCATGTGTTCCCTTCTTAACTGTGTTCTTTCACAAGTTTCCAAGGGGTGCACTCACCTAACCCTCCGTGTGTTAGAACCACTCATGCCCCTTCCTTGACTTACAACATATGTCACAACCTTGCTACAACCAAGGACATCTTACTTGCCTCTGTATGAAATTGTGGTCATGACATTACCATATAACCCTGTGTTGGGACTCCTATGCCAAATTGTTTGAGGTCTAATTGGGAGTTATTACTGGGGAGATCCCCTAACATGTTGGCAGGTCCAACACCGTCAACACATTTTAAAAGTAGAAAAGTGAATTTCATTAGTGTTTTCGTTAAATCATACAGAAAAAAGAATTAATTCTCCAACACCAACCCCCACATTTGGTCACATGGTACAGTAACAACCACATGACCATTCATTTTTGTAGGTATAAGAATAAGAGGTGACATAAAAGGTAGAATAAATAGAGAGAGATGATGACAATGAAGAAGATCATCCTGGATTTCCCATTCAAGATATTGATGTGAGTGTGCATATGAAGAACATCCCTAAATCTTTCCTTCTCAACTTCCATGGTATGAGGTTAGAGGATCCGTAAACCTTTCTCTTTGAATTTGAAATTGATTGTATATATTATGGTTACTTATTAAAAAATAAAAAATTGAGATTGTTTCCGACAACTTTGAAGGATAGAGCTCGTAAATGGTTCATGAGTTTAGAGATTTATTCAATAAGATCATGGAATTATATGCAAAATATATTTCCAGAAAAATGTAAAGCTCATGATCTTAAAGAATAAATCCTTAGAACGAATAAAAAAGAAGATGAGAGCCTTGAGGATCTAATAGAGAGGTTCATGTATAATGTTAAGAGTGAAAACATACATCATTTAGGATCTGACACACTAAAAAACCTCTTACATAGAACAATCAGGGATGAATGGATTGATCTCCTTGATCTCATGAGTAGAGGTGATTTACACCAATTATCAATTGAAGAAATTTGTGAAACATGAAAACACATATCAAGAGGAAGGGAAAGAGTAAGTCAATCAACATCAAGATTCGTAAGTCAAGCTAAACTTGGAAATTTTCTAGATAAATTTAAAACATAATTTATTATCAATCTAAGTTAACAAGTAGAAATGTTAAAGATACAAAATGATAAAAAAGAAGATGCTAATATATGTGTTGTCCATGCGGAATGTTAGATCCCTATACTACTAGTGTAACCCCTTATTGTTATTAGTACAACCCCCTTATTATATTGTTGTGCCCATTTAATCCACATATTGTTATTATTGCGCCCCATAGAAGCCCACTACTGTTATTATTGTGCCCTTAGTTTATTATTGTTATGTCGGTTGTTATTACATTATGACCCCTTAGACTCCTATATATGGAAATGAGGTCTTTTCATTTATATCATCTAAGAATTGTTCATTTGTGTAATTAAAGGAGGTTTCCCCCCCCTTTAAGAGGCTTATTTCTAAGGCGTTCATCTAACTTTTCTATCTTTTTGTGAGCTGGCTTCATAACATTTGGCATCAAAGCTTTGGAATCTAGGGTTTTGCTGCTCCAAACAAGTCATCGTGGAATTTTCACTATAACTTTTTATGTGACGTTTCAGAAGCTAAAAAAATAACCCATTTGAGAATAAGTCATGTTGAACCTCAGGTTGAAATTTTAGATTTTGTCTCACTATATTGTCATAGATATGATCTGAGTAAGTTAGGATTTTTGCAAACTTTGAAATTTCATCTAAAACAGGCCACCATGGAATTTTTGCTATAACTCTTTTACAACGAAGTTTCAGAAGCTAAAAGGAAAAACATTTGAGAAGAAATCAGTTTGAACCTCAGCTCCAAATTTCAGATCTTGTCTCGCTATATGTTCAGATATATGATATGAGGGATTTAGGGTTTTTGCAGACACCCGAATTACATCCTAGACAAGTGACCTTGGGAAAATAATCATAACGTTCTTTCTGAGCATTAGATTGAAATTTCGTAAGAAGTTACAGAAAGAGGATTGACTGTATTTTCTTTGGGTATAATTTTTAGAACCTAAGGTGAAAACAATGACACTTGGCATGTCATGTAGGTTGCACTACTGAACTAGTCTATAATTAGGTCATCATGGGAGATTGGGAATAGATATTTAGGAATCCAATTGTGATAAAACTTGTGGAGTTAGAAAGAGGACTCAGAGAGCTATTACAGACCAAAAGATTAGGTCATAAATATTTGAAAGTATAGAGTTACAGTCGTTTCAAGATTGAGCTCCTAAAATCAAGAAAAAGTGAGACGAGGAAGTTTCATGGCAAGGATCCGGTAAATTGGATACAACATATGGAGAAATATTTTGATCTACAGGGTGTCCCACTGTTACAAAATGTATGTATTGCATCTAATTATTTATAACTGAATAAATTTTTATGATATAAAGGGCTTTGTTCTCGTAAACCACTTGTCATGTGGTCAATTTTCATGGAGGCAATGAAAGCACATTATCAGCATACAAAGAGAAACACCTTCTTTAGGAAATTAATAAATCTCAAACAAAAGGGTTCAATGTAGAGCACATTGAGGACTTCCAAAAATTTAATTTAAGGGTAAATGATATTCCAAAGAATGAAATCGTTGATTTCTTCATAGGGACTTTAAAAGATAGCATTCAACACGAGGTTCTTCTTTGGGAACTTGATTCATTAGAGAAGGCATTCAGGTGGTCAAGAAAAATTGAAAGTGAAATTATGCAAACAAGGAATCCAACCACTAATGAATATAATTATGGAAATGTTTTTTCTCCTAGCCTTCCACAACATACAAGGTTTACATCACAACAATTGGAAGAAAAAAGAGAAGAAGGGATGTGTTACAATTGTGATAGCAACTACACCAAAGGTGATAAGTGTGTTGAGAAGAAATTATTTTACATAGATTATGAAGAGGAGGAAGAAAAGGATCAAGAAGCATCAAAACAAGAGGATATACACTAGGAACCCACCGCAGAGAAAGAAGAAATGAATCCAACCATATCCTGTAAAGCAATGGAAAGAATTACCATTCCTCAAACTCTCAAGATAGAAGGACATATCAAGAAGAAAAATGTTCAAGAAGTGAAAGATCACATTGAGAAAGAAGAAATGAATCTGACCATATCTTGTAATGCATTGGCTGGAATTACCACTCCTCAAACTATCAATATAGAAGGATATATCAAGAAGAAAAATGTTCAAGAATTGAAATATCACATCGAGCATCAAGAAATTAATCTGATCATATCTGGTAATGCATTGGAAGAAATTACCACTCCTTAAACTATCAAATAGAAGGACATATCAAGAAGAAAAAGGCAACAATGTTGTTTGATTTGGGTAGTACCCATAATTTTATTCATTGTAAGATATCCAAGGAATTGAATTGCTTGCTATATCCAACACCAGAGTGTCAAGTGATGATTGCAAGTGGAGGAACCATAAATTTCTTTGGAAAATGCCAGAATATCAAGATATTAATGGGATAACATGTATTGAATAACCCGATGCTTTCTAGTCCAATGGGTGGTGCTGATGTTTTACTAGGTGTCCAATGGCTACAATCCTTTGGTATGATAGCTTTTCATTTTCGAGAACTTTTCTTGAAATTTTTTTTGGGAAGGAAAGGAAGTTGAATTGAGGGGTATCGAAGGGAACCTAGAAAGATAATCAACTATAACAACATGAAGAAAATTATAAATAAAGGAAAACAAGGTTTAATTGCACAATTATGTTCACTAGAGGATCACACATCGAAATCATTTATTTCTTCATATCTCCAAAATGTTTTGTATAATCATTCCAATGTATTTGAGACTCCCAAAGGCCTACCACCTATTCATGATCATGATCATGCTATTTATTTGATTCTAGGAAGTGTTCCTCTAAACATGAGGCCTTACATATATCTATATGCCCAAAGGAGTGGGAACTCATTTCAAAGTTGCAGAAGATCTTAGTTCAAACAATATTGCGAGAACTTGACAAGGAAGGAAAAATCATATTGGAACCTTAAGCAATCACATAACTGAGAAATCAAAATCTAAGAAATAGATCAATTTCAGAGTATCTCATCAAGTGGAAGAACTTACTCGCTGAAGATTCCACATGGGAGGACAATAATTTATACAAAAGCTTCAAGAATTACTCAAGCATTGAGGACAACACTTTTTGAAGGGGAGGGGTATGTTACGTCCCTATACTACTAGTGTAACCCCTTATTTTTATTATTACACCCCCCTTATTATATTGTTGTGCCCCTGTAGTCCCCATATTGTTATTATTGTGCCCCATAAAAGCCCACTATTGTTATTATTGTGCCCTTACATTATTATTGTTATGTCGGCTCTGATTTTATTGTCACCCCTTTGACTCTTATATATGGAAAGGAGGTATTGTCATTTGTATCATCTAAGTATTGTTCATTTGTGTAATGTAAAGGAGGTTGCCCCCTTGAAGGGGCTCATTCCTAAGGCATTCATATATCTTTCCTATCTTTTTGTGAGCTGGTTTCATAACACAGAATCACATGATGTTAAGTTAATTACCCCTCATTACCAAGGTTGACCGAATTTTACGAAGAGGATGATAGAGTAGGTCAATTGCCAGTGAAACAATATTATGTAGCTCTAAGAGGACCATGGCAACCTATTAAGCTTGATATGATGGAAGAGCCTAATTCATAATTTCAAGCTTATGCACATCCATCTCAAATTAATTGGAACACACCCGTTCCTTGACAACCTTAGCCATCTCAACCCCAAAATCAATCTTAGCACCAAGGTTGGAAAAGAATTTATGGGAGTCATCCACAATATCTTGAATATTTTCCTCAATATCCTCAATACCAAAATCCATTCTATCCCTACAATTCACCTCCACAATAACCACAACCACAACCACATCCACCTCAAAGATCCATTCTACTCAACTACTTGTACCACCATTTCCAAAGCCACACAAGGAAGTAGCTCAACCCACTTACAATGTTCAAGCACAACACTTCCAAACATCTTCTCTTGATGTCAATGATATTCATCTTATATCAAGAAGAGAATTACAAAAAATAGATTCTCTTGATTTCATTGAAGGAGAAACATTTAGAAAAAGAAGATTCAAATGAGAAGACCAAAGAATCATGGTCTGTAATTGATGAAGAGTAGATATCAAACTTAGAGTTTGAGAAATTTCCCTCATGTTTACAATGGGATCCTACATCTGTTCAAGAGAATAATTAGCAAAAGAATCAGATTTGGAATTCATGGAAGAATAAGACATCCAAGATGATCCAAATCAGCAAGTGGACTAGGGGCATCAAAACATATATTGAAATATGGTCCTAGAAAATCAGTAATTTATAGTCACACAATCTTCTTCAACAATTCTTGATCTCATTTCAATCAAAACATTTGGTCTCTAAAATTTAGGTACATGTCAAAGAATATATTTCAAGCCTACACATCAATTTATTTGTCATCTTGATGTGCACACAACTTCATTGAAAGTATTCTTATACATGAAAAAGATTTTGTTTTTCATGCAGAGTAGTATAGAAAAAAATAAATCATGGAAAATAATAGAAAAATAAAATCTCAGGTGAAAACCACCTTTGAGGTGCTTGAGAATGGATCATTGATTGAAAGCTTCCATGAGGTGGTTAATGAGTTGGGAAAAAGAGACAAAAAAAGAAAAAGAAAATATCCTAGGTGAAAACCTCCCTTGAGGTGCCTAGGGAGATGTACTAGTTGAAAACCTCATTGACACGGCTAGTAGGCCTAGAAGGAAAAAAGGAAAAAAATAATGAAAAAATATTATAGCAAAAAATTATCTTTGGCATATCTTGAAAATAATGCCTCCATTTGCCAATTTGTTTCAAGGGGAGATTCATATGGATCATAGTAACAGGCCCAATAAATTTCAACAAATTCCAGTGCACCAGTGTCAAGCAATTGACCTCCATCACCTAGAATCATTCTTACATTTTATTAATATTTGTGCATCCATTTACCAATTTGTTTCTTGGGGAGATGCATATGGATGATGGTAACATGCCCAAGTAATTTCATAAAATTCTAGTGAACATTTTATGAGAAATCAACCCCGATCACCTACCACATTTCTTATTTTTTCTCGAGATTCATGCATACATTGACCAAGAGTTTCTTATGGGGAGGTGCATAATGATGATGGAAACATGCCCATAAATTTTCAGGTCAATCCAGTATATTATTTGGGAGATATGGACAAAAAAAGCCTACTACCGGTTTACTATAGGATGTGGCTACACGATGTCCCGAATTGCTACAAGAAGTTGGCTGAGAGGTTTTTGAGGGAACGAATGGTAATATGAAGTGTTGGAAGGGTGTATGACAGTTGTGAAAAGTATGGGGGAGGTGAACATTGCCCTTTGCCAAGCCCAACAGTCCAAGAATGTCAGATTTGTCTAAGAAAACTTGCTCATGGTAACTGGAAGACAGAGGTTTAGAATGTGAGATGGCATCCATCAACTCCAACAACAACATATTGAATGCTAGAATGATGCCAACACACAAACAATATTACATCAGTAAGAAAAAGCATCATGTTATGAATATGTATGCATGCGCAAACAAATGAAGTGAACACGTCTAAAATAATCACGATATGAGGCTAAAAAACAACATTTTAGCCAAGGATGTGAAGAAGCAAGAACAAAAATAAAAAAAAACTAGGAGACATCAAGATTCAAGGCTATCAGCAATAGGACCTCTAGCAGATTATCACATGCAACTTCAAGATTGTTAGGAGCAACTTCATGACCACCAAAGAAAACTTCAACATTCATATCAGCAACCTCAATATCAATTGAAAAAACACATAAAGGGTAAGGTTGAGGTATGAAATCCTTTAAAACTTTCTTATGAACTTACTTTAGCTTGAAAAAGATTACAAGTGTATGAAAGAAAATATTTTTATAGCGAACATTAGTAGCAAAGCAACCTCGGCCTTATCTAGCAATTAGCTTCACTTTTCCACCAAGACACCCACACATTGGGAAGAGGACAAGACAAAAGTGAAAAGGACTTAAGCAAGTGGGATGTAATCATCTAGTAATGGTAGAAGACGAGTGTGAAGGGCTAGGTGAGGGCCAACCTAGTTAACTCAAAAGCACTTTGAGTTTATTTTGCATGCAATACAAAAATAGAGAAAAGTTGAAAAAAGAGACAAAAAATAATGGAAAAAATGAAAAAAGAAGAAAGAAAAAAATAAAATAAATAAAATATGGAGCCACTACCTCTTCGTATGCAAAATATAGTTTCTACAAGATTCAGGTTGTGTGTAGCTCATTACAGTTGAAGAACCACCCAAGGGAAAGAAGCAACCTCAACCTACAATAGCGCCTCCTTGGGAAACTGAGATAGAAAAATGTAGTAGCAAGAAGAGCAACCAAACAAGTGTCTAATAGACCATAAAAAAAAGCATGAAACATGTCAGCATACATGAAGAATAATAAAGCGAGCAGGATGAATATTTTTCTCAGAGGATAAACAATAGTTTCAATAGGGGGTATGATGGGCCTCCAAATTAGACATAAATTAAGACCCATCTAACCTTTCTTAGGCACATGGAGGCTATATTTAACCTCTCCTTCTACACTTAATAATGTTTTTTAGCTTTAATGTGTCCATTAGGAAGCAAGGAAAATTTTAAGGATGGAAGTTTATCTTAAATTTTAGAAATCTTGACGAATCTTACTAGGCCTTAGTATGCATTCAGGGAAAATTTTAAGGATGGAAATTTATCTTAAAGTTTACAAGCATGGAAAAATCTTACTAGTCCCTAATATGAAAATTTCAAAATGTTTGGGGATATGTTTTGTAAAAATACTTAGATATATAATATTTTATAATATTCTATATAATATTTTGGCAAATTTTTAGGTCAAATAATTCTATATTAAAAAAATTCGGTGAATAAGTTTTAGAAAAGATTGGAAATTGACGAATCTTGTTTTAGAAAAAGCATGCAAAATTAGCCCACTTGCGAATATTAGCCCCTAAAATTTCCCTATATGCAATTTCTAAAATGCTTCGCAATATTTTTGTAAAAATATTTAGATCCCGAATGATTTTATATTAGCCTATATAAAATTTTGGTGATTTTTAGGCTAGGAGAATTTTATACTATAAAATGTGGGCGAATCATTTTCAGAAAAACATTGGAAACCAGCGAACCCTTATTTTGGAAAAAAAACATATAAAATTAGCCCACATGAGAATATGAGCCCCTAAATTTTTCCCTGTCGGGAAGGTTTATGGATAATTGCATATTTTGCCTAATATTATTTATTTTTGTACAATATTGTGAGAATATTCTAAGAATGTTGGGCACATTCTGGAGATTTGGAGGATGAGATAATTTAGGGAATTACTCCCTACTGTAGGAGGATCAATTTTAGATAATAAATCAACAAGATATTCTAAAATTATTGCACAAAGTATGGAGCTCCAATGATTGAGAAAATCTAGGAATGTGTTCCCTATCATTTAATGCGGATTCCTAGTGTTTGGAACCAGGATTTTGGAGGGGAACAATTCTCTCCTTTCATGGGGAATATTTCCTAATAATTTTTTATAAGTACCAATTTGAATTTTCCTTTAGGGGTTGATTTTTATCAGCCTTCTTATGGAGAGAACTCGTACTTTCACAGTTCCACTTTCATTTCTTGGAGGGATGTAATTGTATTGATGGAAATAATGAAGATTGGTGCCATGTTAAGATTCTAAATATTGGTCTCCTTCATAGGACTCTAAATTTCCTTGGGATTAGCCATCCCAAGAGCCTAAGATCCCTTTTCAATCATTTACTCTTCTTCCTTTCACTTCTTCTTTACATGCATCTCTTGTTCTTGTCTTTTTCTATTTCTGCATTTAGTATTGATGATTTCTTGTTGTAGGATTGGGTTAAATGGTTGAAATAAATTCTTTACAGTATCGAAAGCATTATTTCAACCTTTTAACAACCTTGTAAGTTCATATTAATCATTGATCTACTTGCATTAGTTTTCTTATTCCCAAATATAAATTTCTAGAAGTCATTTGTGGAAAATATTAGCAAGTTTTTGTTATTTTTTAGAACATCCTAATGAGATTCAATCGAGTTGATTCCACTTGTATTAGATCTAAACAAAATTCCATTTAATAACAAAATTTACCCCATTACATGCATGTACACTCAACTACATTAGGCATTTGATAGATTAATTAGCTTACTAGTTCTCGAATTTCTAGATTTTATACTAGTAATTTTCTGCTATTTTTTAACATGTATTAACAATCGTATTTTTGAGTGATTCCGCTTGGAATGGAGATCTAATAAATCATGTTCAATAAATAAATTCAGAACAGTTTGGATTTCATTTTCTTTTGCATTTGGTGAATTATATGTTCTTATAGAAAACTTGTTTCTTCTAAGAGATTCTTGTAGCACTATTCGAGCATCTATATACTTTCCCAAATTTATTAAAATATGTTGGATTTTGTCCCTTAGGGTTGAATCATGATCCCTAGGATCTAAATGAATGGTTGAGGAGGAGTAAAAACCACTTAGGACATTCCCTTTTAGCCATGCAAAACATCTTAGCGAATTGGGTTAATGGATAAATTTATGAATTGGATAATACAATAATGATTTTCTTGATTACAACATCCAATGAAATCTCTCAATGGATCTAAGTTATTTGAAATATAATGATTCATATTTAGTTAATGATCTTTACTTTATTCAATTAGAATAGTTTTTCCTCCCTTCTATTTTCTTTCTTGCAATAGGTTAAGGTTTCCATTTCAAGCATTTTCATTTCTTCAACTAGTTAGGATCTGATTTCATTACATGGACTACATTACATTATGACAACAAATGAAAGACACATTGTATTCTGCACATATAGTGTCGATACTTCTCAATTTTGTATGAACCCTGGGTTGATAATTAAAGTTGGTAGCCTCGGGAGTTACAAAATTCTTGTTGCAATACTGAGGCTCATCAGACACACAAGCAAATTTAAATTTTAAGGTTTGAATTAAAATCTAATGAATAAAACATGCAATATAAGCTATTTAAACTATGAATAAGAAACTTAAGTGATCACATTCTAATAATACCTCTTGAAATATGAAAATGCTATTGTATAAATAAATAAACTTGTTCTGAAATGAACATGAAATTAATCCAAAAAATAAAAATGAGAGTAGTGTGTTTCCTTGTGATAGGGGGAGCCTTTCGGGCTTGGTCACATTTGTGATAAGTAAAGTATTACTTTATATCGCTTAAGAAATCACTATAACTTCATAAATAGGTAACCCATAAAACATGTGAGTTAAAGGATTAGTAGCGATGTTTATATTACTTTAGAATGTTTGCATACAAAAGTGAACTTCTTTTCTCATTATACAGGTTGTGAGTATTTATAAGATAATAGTTGAGACTATCACTACATAGTTAAATAGCAACATGATTAATCCGTATTTGTCCAATCTAGTTCAAACATACATGGATGAGAAAATCTTGATGATAAATGTAAATTTCCTAGGAAAATATTTGTTAAATCATTTATATTTATTCTTATGATATGATCCACTATTTGTGTCATAATAATTCTACTTAAGATCACATGCTCTACTACCATTTGACTATAGGTTTGAATAAGACTCTATGATGACATTCAATGCTAATAGTTTCCCTCAGTAGGTGGATATTCTTCCTTATTTTTCTATGCCTATAGTTATGAATTCAATTGAGCCACACCTGCAAATATAACAACCTAAAATTTAGTTATGGAATGGAAAACTAGCTAAAAAATGTGTAAGTTAGTACAACTATGTCATTTTGAATTGTTTTTACAAAGAAATGTAGAAAACTATAGAATAATCAACATAATTACTATCAAAATTCCCACTTGTAATGTATGTAGCTCGAATGTGATCCTTATGCATAAGGATAACATAGGATTTGTAAATGCTGGTGGTAGTGAGATTTTGACGACAAGGAAAAACCAGGGTTAGAAAAATAAAAAATATTCTCTATTTTTGAGCCTCAACATTCTCCCACATTGTGGATCTTGGATTTCCTCGTGGAGAAAGAAAATTCCAATTTTTTCTAATTATTTCCTTGTCATATCATAGTCTTAGTAGCTTTCATGAGGATATACAAGCTATTTCTTGCAGTTCTTTTTTATTCATATACGAAGATCATCTCAAATTCTTGAGGAGAATATTATAATTGAGATGTTGGATCATTCAATATAATTTCTTATTGGTTTCTTTAAGCTTCAAATTATTTTTCTTCCAATATTTCCTCCTTTTTACCTCTTCCGATTCTGTCTTTAAGACTTCATTCACATTTTCGATGTGTCCTTCCAAAACCTTCAATTCTATAAATTTTTCTCTCAATTTTTCCACTGTGTCCTTTTCTACATAGATATTTAATGATATATTGTATGTAGGAGATGATAATGGATTGTGAACAGGTGATACAAATGCATTGTTAATTGGATATACTTATGGATTGTAAACATGAGATATCGATGGACTAAAAATAGGGGAATAGATAGAGGTTGTATCTAATCCTGTCTCCGTTGTTTTTTAAGAAATTCTATGTATTCATAAACTTCTTATTCAGCAATATGAATTTGAATAATTTTTTTGTTCTTTTGATGGTGTTTTAAATAACAAAGGAACATATATCCTTTATTAGATTTTTCTAGCTTTTTCCTTCTCTGGTAAACTATTATTTTCTCCATCATTTTCCTCAACATTAATTACTAGAAGTTTAGTATTTTCACATCCATTTTCACCTCTAATCATGCTATGAGTAACTACTATAGACTTGTTCTCAGATTCAGGGTCTATCTTCACTGTAACTTTTTCCTATGGAACATATTCTTTTACTTCTTATTTCATGATGGTCTCTTCTATAATTAGGTTGTTCTTATATGCACAAGTTTCATTATTTTTATTTACATTTCTGTTTCCCCCTTCTTTATTGATTTCTCATTCTCTAATTCTACACTAGTTACTCATGGTTTCTGGTTGGAAGACCTCCCTTCAACTATATCTTTTATTAGACATATTTATGTTCAAAATTATCCATGGGATCAATTTTTTCAACAAGATCAACTACTAGCTTAATCATAGGCTCATTTATAGGCTTAATTACTAACTTCTATAGGTTCAAGCTTTTCAGCCTTTGAAACCCTAGCCCTACTGTGCCTTTTTGTATGGCCTTGAGAACCTCCTTAATGTGAATATTGAAGAGCTTCCCTGAAGAGATTTCTCATAAGGGAATCATCCCATATATCTCCTTTATAGGATACCTTTTCGGCAACTAAAATATTGATAAGTCCCATAATGATATAGATTATACGTATTTATTTTTTCTAAATTTTAGAAGCCATCTTCTTAAGACTGTATGGAGAAAAATAATATTGATTTATTTCATGGCATTTTTTTAAAATGCATTAAAAGGTAAGCTTGATAAATAGTTCCTACCATACTGTTCCTTCCAAAAGTAATAAATGTTCAAAATAAAGACAAATTGTCCCTCAATCCTCTGTCGAATATAGAACTCTTATATCCATTTTTACCACCTTTCTCACCATTCTAGGGTTTATTAGGAAAATTTGCCGATGGATTTTTGTTTAATTATTTGATTTTTAAACATATCCTCACTCGTCTAAGGATATTTAACATCCTCATCAAAGAAAAAAATAGTCACATTGAGTCAAATGTCCCAAATATCTACTTCAACTCCATTAAAATATTTGGTTAAGGATTTAGTTTTTTAAATGTCATATCCAGAGTTTCTTCCATGTCATATCCATAAAACTTCACTAGAAATTATAACCAAACTACTTTCTCTAATTTCTTGTTTTATTTTGAAAAATCTTCCAAAAATTAACCCCATCGGGTTTGATCCTTACTATTGGTGCCATCCTTAATGTTTACAAAATTCTAAGCCATCAAATTTACTCTTTAGTCATAACTTACACAGGGTAGTGTGGAATGTAATAGAAGAGGATGACCTCACATCGAGTGAAAAAGTGGTGGAGAAATTGAGTTAGGGTTGTAACAATGATAAGAGATTAAATATTTCACTCACAATTATTATGCAATATATCATCCTCTAACTCTTAAATATTCTATTGTGCACATGCACCTACATGTATATAAACATATACTTATTATGTTAACATGATTATTAATATGTTAATTGATAGGATTATTATGATTTTACAAGGTTGATTGACATGAACCTAGTGTAACCATTGAAAAATCTAAAACTATTAGTGACTTTCTCAAGATATTATATTTTATAATGGTTTAGAGATGGCATATCATAATGCATAGATATGCATCCAAAAATGTAATGAATTCATTATATCAATGAAGAAAGTATGATTTATATTTTATCTTCAAGGGAAAAAATTGGTGTAGCCATAAAAATTAACATTAAATTATAGTTTTCATAATAAATCTCATATTTCTAAAATGAAAAATAAAACCATAATAACTAACTAAACTATCTCATATTTATTAAACACTAATAGACATCACTCCATAATAAACGTTGAAACACGTCCACACACATCACTATGAATGGTCCTAATCTCTGAACAAGCCTTGTTATGATACCATGGGCCAATACTATTTCTTATCAATACCACATGCCCAAAAACCATAATTCATTTCATGAGAATTTTCTTAATTAATCAATTTAATTTCAAGTAAAAAAATGGCATAATCACTTCAAAAACAAATTTCAATATATGATTTATGTATACTATTATGAATATTCCCTACTATCCATTAAATAATTATATATAGTTAAATTAAAATTCTAAAACCAATATATAAGTTAACTATTTATACTCAACATAATCTCTTGCGAGAGATTAACGCTAGCTAAAATTCTTAAGTCTTTTAATATCAGACACTTCATGAATGGTTTTTCTCTTTTAAACGATATAATATTTAATTTTTATATTAATTCTATTATCTTTACCATAATAGAAATTATCTATCTATTTATTACAACATTGCATGACAAAAATTGTTTAAATAAAATCTCGAGCTGAGGATTATTTTTCCAAGAAGTTCAATATAACATTGTATAAATTTTTGTGTTCATGATTTATTCTTGAATGGATATCCTGATACACAATTTTCCAAAACATACAAATATCTTTTATCACGTATTTATTTTTTTCTTTTTAATCCGCGTAAATATAATTTTGACAACTATTATTGCAAACATTTCTAATCCTTCGACATAAAATAATATATAGATATGTATGGAAAGGATAGACATTTTTCTTTCTCCATTTATATGACACATTTAAATATCATCAAAAGTAGTCCCTACTTCCTAGGTCCTCAAGGGCTATATCTGAATTATTGGATGTTGGAATTAAGTATAGAAGAAGATCTCCATATAGCTAAGTTGGACAAAACACAGAAACATTTAATAGTTTCCCAAATTGGAATATTTGGAAACATGAACCCCGAAATGATGGAATAATGGGTCACTTTTCAAATATTCAATAATTACACCGTAAAGCGTTTCCTTCTGAGAAAGAATTTCCCAACTGCCATTTTGGATGGTTTTACACCGTTCGATTGCTTGTTAGATGATATAAAGGTTTTAGGCCATAAATCTCACCACTTACCGCTAGTAACTGCTTCCTTGATTCGCGTTGCTAAAGGAGAGACCAATTACCCCTAGTAATTGCTTCCTTGATTCGCGATGCTCAAGGAGAGACCGAAAAAAGTGGTTCGATGCATCAACCCACCTCCTTGATTTACACAGCTTGACGGAAAGACGAAAGGAAGTGGTTCAATCAATCGTAACTAAAATTACACCAACAACCAATTCATGCAAACTGGTTTGGAAGTTATATAGTTTCCCAGCTTCTTGATGAGCATTCTATTATGATAATCCGTGATCTGAAAAGGTTTTGATGAAACAGGTGATATGCTGGAATTTGCTCCTTGGTTAATCTGTCACCCTCTTTTTGTTTGTCATTTTAAGCGCAATGGAGTTTATTGGTTGTTTTGAGCATAAGATCAAAGTAATATGGAGTGGTCTTTTCAATTTTTCCTTTTGAATTGTTCCGTGGGGCTCTCTCTTGGAATTTTAGACATAACTTCAGCCATTTTTTTCAAAGCAGAATTTGTCCAAAAAATCTTTAGTTCTTGGAAAACTTTATGGGCACATACAAGCTGGAATACAACAACTAAATATTGTTCTTTATAACCTTTATCCACACATACAAACTCGAATACAACCACTAAATATTGCATGGTGCCATAGGCGGGTCTTACAGTGAAGCTAAATATTGCACAGTGCCACAGGTGGGTCTTGTAGTGAAGAATAATACTAGAAATCACTTTACTGTCTTGTTCTATTAGTTGAAGAATAATACCATAAATCACTTTACTATGTTGTTTTATTAGTTGTTTCGAGTATAATTTAAGCATTTACTATGTTTTTCTATTAGTTGTCTCGAGTATAATTTAAGCATTTTCCAGAGTTGAATGATAGTCTGCAGAGTTATAGTAGTTTGACCACTTATACTTCAACTAGAGTTGAAAAATTGAAGTTCATGGAGGAGATGAATTTCCTATGGTTTTCTATATTATAAATCTAAAAATCGATCGAAATTAGAATGTGTCTCTAAGTTGTAAATTCAGAAGCAAGAAGTTTGTAATTTAGACCTTTCTCAAATGGTGTTCTTTAGACTTTGTGCAGTTTTTCAAAGCTCATTCCAAAGTAGCTAAAACTTCTAATTATTATTTAACCCATGAATGACTTTTATAAATTCAAACAGTTGAAATCTTCTTTTTCTAAGTTTCAATTCAAAAATACTTAATCCAGAAACTAGAGGGAGTTTTCTAAATTCAAAGATCAACTTTAAAACTCGGAACTAAGTAAGAAAAAAAATTATTTAATTAAAATTCCAATATCTAGTGGAATTTGAGTCGAATTCTTATGTTTTTGAAATAATTAATAATGAATTTTTCCAGTTTTTTTTTTTTATAAATATAGTGTACATTCTATTGTATTATATAAATTTTATTCAATTTTATTTTTTAGATGTGTATAAAATTGAAATATTTAATATAACAACATTTTTAATAGAGTGAATTTACTAATATTCTTTAATATAAAACATAATTTCTTGTTTTTAATATAGGAAATGAAAAAACACATTTATTTTGTAGCCTAGCCCAAAGTTTAGGCTTAAAAAAAAAAATCAATTAAAAAAAGTCCTATACACAATTAAGAGGAATATTAAAAAAGGCAAGCTTGAAACAAAAAAAAAGAGTAATTACAAAAGGAATATTAGTGAGTAGGAAGACAATGGTTGTAAAATTGCACAAATATGTCATTTATGCATGCAAATCAAAGATATGTAAGGTATATTTATTTATTTATTAAAATGAAAATTATTTATGTTCATGAGACTCTATGTAGATTTTCATAGCTTGTTTGAAGGTAGCTAAATGCAAAAAATTTATTTACTTAAAATTTTGGTATCTATTGCTTTGGAATTTCAGCATTAGAATACTGATGTTTTTGAAATAATTAGTAATGTTTTTTTTAATGATAAATAGTATACGTTTGTTGTGACATAAATTTTATTATTTTTTAAGATATGTGTAAAATCAAATTGAAGTATTTAATATGGAACCAAAAAATCTTTGAAATAATAAATTTATTAATATTTATTTACCTTTCTTTTAATTTAGTCTCTTCAATACTCACATTATTGGGAGCATAGATCAATTTACCTTCAATTTAGTCGTTTCAATACCCACAATACCAACATTATTTGGAGAAGAGATCAATTTTCCTTTAATTTAGTCCCTTCAGTACCCACGTTATTGGGGGAAGAGATAAATTTAATTTTCCTTAATTTAGTCCCTTTATTTTCGCTCAATTTAGTCCCTTCAATACCCACATTATTGGGGTCATAGATAATTTTATTTTCCTTCAATTTAGTAATTTCAATAACCATATTATTAGGGTCATAAATCAATTTACTTTCTATCAATTTAGTTGCTTCAAAGTATGTAAAAGAATTATTTTTAACAGGGTTAACAAAATAGGTGAAAACAAAAACAGTTATGAATTAGTTTGAAGTTAAAAAAAGAAATATTAACTTATAAATTTATTTTCCTTCAATTTAGTTCCTTCAATACCCACATTATTGGGGTCATAAAAAAATTTATTTTCCCTCAATTTAGTTCCTTAAATAACCATATTATTAGGGTCATAAATCTATTTACTTTCTATCAATTTAGTTGCTTCAATACCCACATTAGGGGAGTATGTAAAAGAATTTTTTTTTTTTTTGTGAGGGTTAACGAAATGGGTGAAAACAAAAAATAGTGATGAATTAGTTTGAAATAAAAAAAAAAAGAAATATTAACTAGTTCATTGTGAAAACTAAAAACATGTAGTTGAAGAAAAACAACCCTTAACCTTACTTCACTGTAGTCTTTTATAACCTTAATGCATAAAACAATAGAACAACAATGTTAACCCTAATGCATAAAACAATAGGACAGCAATGTAACGAGAGGTGTTTTTCCAAGCTCCATTCATGCTAAATCGACCAATGGAAAAATGGTTAGAATCCTTGTTATTAATTTGGTTTCATTCCAAGCTCCATTCATGCTCAGTCGACCAATGGAAAAATGGTTAGAATCTTCGTTATTAATTTGGTTTCATTCCAAGCTCCATTTATGTAGAATGGACAAATGGTTGCAATCTTCGTTAATTTCTGATTGGTTTTAAGGAAATTTGGTTGAATAAAAACCATGTAGTGGATGAATAGGCTCACCACTTTTTCAGTGGATGAACTCATGGATCAAAGACCTTTGGGCGTAATTTTGTAAGTTTTTTTTTTTTATTCTCTCCTATGAAATCTACTTTAACGCTAGATATGAGGTTGTTTGTTGAATTTAGTTTAATTGTAAATCATTTTGTTGAATTTAATTTAATTGTAAATATCACATCAGAGTTAGTTAGATACCTTCAGCCATTGTGTACACACAATATTTTTTACCCTATTTTTGTGATGGGTTGCTTGGTTAGTTAGTGTAGTTGTAAATCTTTCTTGAGAGTTAATTATTTATTTTTATTCATTATGTATGTATAGGGTTAATTAGCTACATTCAACCATTGTGTATGTACATTGTCATTGATGTGTATGTACATTGTCATTGATTTTAACCTGGTTTGTATATATAATATATATACTTTTTTTAGATTTGTTTGGGATGTATATGGGTTTTTTGAAAAATTCCAAGTTAGTCTTTCATCCATTCATTCATGATGCTTAATATAATTTTGCTTTCCAATTCTTACTGGAAATTTTACTCTTTTTTCAGAGTTGTTTGGGATGTATATGGGTTTTTTCAAAAATTCCAAGTTAGTCTCTCATTCATTCATTCATGATATTTAATATAGTTACTCTTTTTTTAGAGTTGTTTGAGATGTATATGGGTTTTTGGAAAAATTCCAAGCTAGTCTCTCCTCCATTCATCATGATATTTAATATAATTTGGCTTTCCAAGCCTTACCAGAAATTTTACTCTTTTTTGAGGGTTGTCTGGGATATATATGGGTTTTTTGAAAAATTCCAAGTTAGTCTCTCATTCATTCATTCATGATGTTTAATATAATTTGGCTTTCCAAGTCTTACTATAAATTTCTCTCTCCAAGACGTTGGTGAAGATAGTAAGTATTGATTGATTAAAGAGGGTTACAATAACCCAATCCACCTGTTGGGGATCTTTGATATGAATTCACTACGAATTCACTACTCTTTATCTTTTGGATGATTTCATAAATATTGGAAATAAGGTTGGTACTCAAAACTTGGTCTCAATATAGTGAATTATACTATAAGTTGTCATGTGACTCTTCATGCTTATACATTCATATGGTACTCAAAACTTGGTCTCAATATAATGAATTAGACTATCAGCTATCATGTGACTATTCATGCTTATAAATTCATGAGGGACATCTGCAACAAAATATATCCAAGGCTTGAAAGGCCTATAAAATATTTAACTCAATTAATATATGCAATGAAAATACATTGCAGGTGACAAAGGAAAAGCTTCTCGAAGCAATGGAAGGACACATATTGGGAGTTGTTGAGATAGTATGACATTATAGCAAGGAAATGTTTACCAAGTTTTCTATTGGGTATGCTATGGATATTGTGGAAAAAATGCCCACTTTGGATCCTAGTCAAATATATTGTCACTTATCTTTAACTACTCATTCTTTTCCTAAATCATCAATAAAGACACCATTAGTACTTTTGTTGAACTTCATTCCATATTTGATGGTATCCTTTCCATTTTGCACAATGTAGAAGTTTTAATGCAAGCATGAAGAAATCTTTGTGGAGTGTGAATATTTTATTTTGTCTTTATTCTAGTTTATGAAAGATGCATCCATGGAACTTTCGATCATATGTTTCTTTTTGTGTTTTTTCCCCTAAAAAGTCATTGTTTGGTGTTGGAATGTTCTGATTGGTCTTCAAATTCATAGAGAATAAGTGCAAAGGACGTACTTGATGTTAAATAATTTTTTATACATCTTCTCCCATGCATCTAGTAGGTTGGTTTTATTTAAGTATATATGCATTAATTGTTGTTCTATTAGAATTAAATTTCCATTCATGTTTAATTCTAGTTTTGGAGGGCTAAATATTTTGCCCCATAATATAGAAAGCAAATATTGATTTTTCGATGGCTTATTTTTTATGTTGCAACTTGCCGAGGTATGATCCATCACATGATTTTCAAACAAAGAGGAAACAACAACAATTGAGGAAACATGTTGAAATGACCAAGAGACAGAGAATTCACAACATCCTCCATAATAAGATGTTAGAATACCTCCTATATAAACTGGTAGACAATGTCATCTTCCACTAAGGCTATATCTAAATCGACCTCCTTAGTATCCAATGACACCTAGTAATTATGTGGGAAGACATGGGGGGGTGAATAGAATCATACCGACCTCGTATTTTACCGAAGCTTTTAGAAAAGAGAAACATTGAAGATGTCCTTATGAGTGTGGGCTCTGGTATGCCTATCTCTACATCAATTCCCACTATAATTGAATGCACAGTTTGATGCATGTATGGATGTACATTAATTTGGTAGTTTATTTTAGTAAACATGAATTTTGATGGTTGTGATGCAGGAGGTGGTGGTACTCCTACCACTACCACTCTTTCCCTTGCAGTTGAAGAGAAAGAGGTCAATCTTTTGTTATAAAATATATAATTAATAATTTTCCTTGAGGACTTGGCCTTGGCACTACTTTGACCATTGTGAACTTTCCATTTATTCTTGCTTACAAAATTTGGGTAGTGTTGTTGGCAATTGAATAGGTTAATGTGTTTTTGGTACCATTGGTTTGTTCAACAAGAGGAACCGAAAGAGGAGAGTGATTAAATATTATTGTAACAAAGCATATCATTACATTAACAATCTCCATGGTAAAACGGTGGTGAATTTTCATGATTAAGAATTTTGTTACTTTTTATATGTGTGTGTGTGTGTTTCTTTTTATAATTAATAATAATAATTTAAAATAAAGTTACAATTGAACTTCTCTTCTAATCAAACATAGTCAATTTAATTCATCTTCTAAGCGAAAATAAATGCAGTTGTTAATTTTTTAGATTTTATTATGCAACTTGCTAATTTATAGATTATTAGCATATCGTTGTGGATATTTTTGTGAAATTTGTATTATATCATGTATCATTTCTGACATTTGTATTATATCCTATATCAACATTTTGTTTGTTCTTCATGATGTAGAAATTTCTGCCAATGCTTTTTGTGACATTTGTATTATATCCTGTATTATCATCTTGTTCTTAATGAAATCTGGCCAATGCTAAACGTACTCATCTTCAATTGAAAAATTAATGAATTATCATCTTGAAATTGTCAAACACTTTGAATTGTTGTTCTAGTTAAAGCTCAAACAAAAAACAAAAAATTACGAGAAGTCAAATGAAAGGTTTTGAGTTTCAATCACATGGCATTGATTTGATATTATGTTGCTTGCATTTTTAAAGAAAGAAATGGAAATAATAGATAATGGTAAATGTTAATCACCTTTTAGTGTAAATAAATATACATAATAGATGAATATATCCTTTAATTTAATGATTATATTTTTCAACAATGTTACGCAAAACCACATAGTAAATAAGTATACATAATAGAGGAATATATGTTTTTTTAATGAGTATTATGTATTATGAGTATTGGTTGGCCTATATTTGTCAAATTTAATTGACTACTCTTCCTAGAACTCACCATATACAGAATGTTCACACGAACTCATGGGATATAGATGCAAGTGTCCAATATATATATAAAGAATCATTCATAAAGTTGTGATGCAATTTCAAATGTGCAAATATCACCATCATGTTTTTCACATCTTAGAAGATCAAGAGCCAATCTTTGTTACAAGCATTATATTATGTATAAACTTCACATAATGTAAATAATTTAGCTTTATCTTCCACTTTTGCATGAAATTTTCTTTATTAATTCTTATTTTAAATGATCATTTACATGTCAAGGTTGTTCCTCAATTTATGCCTTACGGCCTTTCTATTTATGCCTTACGGCGTTTCTTTTGCAACATCTGGTGCAAATGCTAGTTAAAATTGTTTTTAATGAGAGATTTATGGAGAATTTACTCGAATGAGAGGTGAGAGATTTATAAATGATTGTTGAGATATTTATGGAGTGATTTACGGAGTTATTAATTAATAAATTTTTGGAGTTGACAATATCCCAATACCACTCCTCATGTATAAATATCTGCTTATGTTAATTAAATAAGATTGAATTGTTGTGAGAGAGTTGTTCATTATTGTTGAATGTTTTATGCTCTATAATTTAGTATTTTATTATGTTTTTTCATCTTTTATTTGATATCAAAACCATTGCCCAAAACCAAAGATATGATAATTTGTAAAGCTATGGAATATTGTGAAGTTCTCGTGAAAGCTCGGAGAATAGTTTGAAAATTTCTGTTCACTGACCAAATTGTAAAGAATCGATGCATTTACAGTCACAATTTTTTCTACACTCCCTATATTATGAGGATCTGCATGTGTGTCTGAGAGTCCACATATGAAGAAAAGTTGCATTGGTGAGGCGCTTCATGCACTCATTAAACTTGTCTATATGCATGCACTAATTAAACTTGTCTGTATAGTGGTTGCTGCATTGCAATGTTCAACAACCAAATCTGCATTGAAATTTGAATCTACAGAATTCACTAACATCTGCACACTTGCATGTTGTGTGGAGTGTTGTAAAGCCACTGTCCTTGAGATTGCATTTGATTGAGGACGTACATGGTAGTGTTTACCTAAACATTGTAGTGTTTACCTAAACTTCCTCATGTCCAAGGATCCATAAACCCGCTCCATAATGCGCGCATAATTTGGCAAGAGCTAACCAGCCTGCCATAGGGAATTAAATGATTGGTTAGCTACATGCCCTTTAACTTTATAACGCACCCCATTATTTTTCATTTATCTCGTTACGCGCATAACGAGATAAATGAAAAATAATGGCGTGCGTTATAAAGTTAAAGGGCATGCAGCTAACCAGTCATTTAATGCCCTATGGCAGGCTGGTTATCTCTTGCTGCATCTTTTCATAACGTTAAGAAGAATACCTGGATATCCATGAATTATGTTTTTCCCTAACTGAAAGTTCACGTGAGTTTATGAAGTGAGTGAATTTATGAAGTTTAATTTCCATGAACTTCACATTCTCCATGAGATATTATGTTAGTCAATATTTATGAGTTGGAGGGAGAATTAGTGGGAAAATAACATAGGACAGCCCATTAGTGGAAAGAGCATGAAATCTAATTGAGTTTGTATTTAATTTTAAAATTACGGTTACATTGGCAATTTTTTAAAATTAATATTTTGTAATGTTTTTTTAAGCAAAAGGGGATTGGTTAGTGAGATGAAAATAGAAGGTGAGAAGTATTAATCACCTTCACTTATGATTATTTTTTTTTATGGAGAAATTGATTGTAATTATGTATTTGTTGTGTCATTTTTGTATTTTTTTTTTTAATAAAAAATATTTTTTTGGTGGTGGTTGAGTCCAAATCTTTGGGACATTCGATTCTTGTTTTGGGTTGAAGTGGTACTCATTGTGTTCTTTTTTATTTTCTTTCTATTGCTCACTCTTACTCTCATCATGGCTACAAGCAGTATTGTATTGCCTAAACTTGTTGGCACAAACTATTTTTATTGGAGCAAACATATGAAACCTATATTCATCACTAAAGATTTATGGGAACTTGTAACTGATGGATACTCTTCCTTCTATCGATGAATTCAAACCATTAAGTAATGATGAAAATAAATCTCTCAAGGAACTTAGTAAAAAAGATAATGAATCACTTTCACTTATAGGCAATGCTCTTGAAGAATCTGCATATCTAAGAATGAGTGGTGCAATATCACCTAAAGAAGCATGGGATATATTAAAGCACACATTTGAAGGTGTTGCTATAGCTAAATTGCGAACAATAAGGAGGAATTTTGAAAATTCCCATATGCAAAGTAATGAATCCATTCATGATAAAAAAAAATGCAAGATCTTGTTAATCAAATGAGGTCATTATGTGAATATGTTCCATAAAGAAGGCTAATTGATAAGATTTTAAGAAGTGTTATGCCTAAGTTTCAAATGGTCACTACCAGTATTATGGTCTCCAATGATTTAAATCCCATGAAAATTGATGAATTTAGTAGATTCTTATTAACTGCTGAAGAGAATCAACCATCTGAGCAAGTAGAACATGCCTTTTCCACAAAGCATAGAGGAAGAGGAACGAGTATGGGTTAATATTTTAATCAGAATCAAAACAAAAATCAACAAAGTTCACAAGGAAATGCATCACCTTCAAGAGGTAGAGGCAGGAATCTCATCCAGTTTAGAGGAAGAGGAAGAGATGGATCTCACAGCAGAGGACAAGGAAGAGATAGAGGCAGAAATGGAGGAAGAGGTGGAGGACCACTGTTGGGGCTTGGTTTTGCCAAATTTTGACACCATTTTCTATACTTTCCCTCTCCCATTTTGAATATCTTTAACCCCTACTATGCCTATCTGGGTTATAATACATGTGCTTTTTCCAAAAGGGTGTCGTAGGCTAAAGGTATGCAAATTAATACTGAAAATTGTCTTTTACCTTAAACTTTGAGTATTCCTTAGCTAGTTCTTCATTATTTTATTACCATGCCAACTAATCTCGAGTTCCTATGCACATTTTCTTTGATTCGAAAAACTAGAGACAATTGTACGATCCTATTTCCTGTACACATTCCAGATTTCCTACAGTCACTGGTTTCCTATAATTGCGTGGATTTCTGATAGCAACATCGACGGTTAGCCATGTTCCATGAATATCTAAGTCCCACGGGAACATGGGTTTTGCGAGGAATATATGACATATGGTTTCTATCCTATTGGCCTTCTCTGATCTGTCAACAACACCGACCAGATTCAAAGGTCTTCTCTCATTGGCCATTTGGAGGAACATCTATAGCCATGTAATGAGTTTTGTTTAATCCATGCTTCCATTCATGTATTAATCCCAATATGGATAAAAATGATATATTGTAACATATCTATTAGTCAATGACTTAGATTAGGAGTCTCCTTTATTTCATGAAATATATGGGCTTTGTAAATGTATAAATTCAGTCCTAGTTCCCATGATAGGGGTTCTTAGAGTGTTGAGTTGGTTTCAGCACTGCCTATGTATCAGATTGTACTCGATTGTATTTTTAGATTAATATAAATATATATGTTATGTCCATTGCAGTGAGCTAGCTCTTCTAATTTGAAGGCGTTGTGAGTGAGGGAGGGCCCCCTTTGTGGACAACTCCTATAGTTTAGTCTTTATGTATTCTATTTCTGTTATGTAGCAATAATTCATTTTTACAACTAATTTACTCTTTCGAATATATATCAGCGGCACTGCATTAATTGAATTAGCTTCCTGTTCATGTGTGGAATTTAGTTAATGAAAATTTGATTTCTCATGTTGATTGAATTTATGAATTTGTTGTAAGTTGATTTCTATATCTTTTCCTAATCATCATCAACAATTTTAAGAGTTGTAGAGGGAAGTTTTATCCACTCTATAGCCTTTTCTACTAAGTCATTGATGTAGGAAAGCGTCATTGGTTTTGTATGATTGGTTAGTTAGAGTAATCAACACTTACCGTATTACGCCTGCATATACTTTGCATGCATCTCACAAGCTTACCTGCTTGAGTTCATGATTTATGTTTAATCAAATTATAATGCTATAATTTCACTAAACATTTTCGTGTCGTTGCCAGGGAGGTGCTAAACGCATAATACTAGTGTTTTTTTATTACATGAATTATTTGGAATTTTTTAGGACTAGAGGAGACAAAGAGGTAAGACGAAGGGCAAAGCCCACGCAATGGAGGAGGTCAGAAATTCGCCAAAGTCATGTCCTCATTGTTTGTTAAGTAGTTTCTTTTGAATTTGTTTTCATACTAAATTATTGGATCAAACATCTACAAACTTCCTTTGTGGTAGTGTGAGCATCACTTCATTTACTAATACATTGGCAAGGAAAAAGAAGTCTGCAAGAAATAAGGAAGCAAGAGAAGAAGAGTCCAGTTAGGAGTTTTGTGGTCCTAAAAAGAGCCCAAAACATATTTTTGCTTTTACTGTAGCAGCTTCTGTAGTAAAACCTTCTATTGGTGCCCATTCTGAATGTCTTGTGACAAGGAAAAAAAAATCTATGATCAATGGTCAGCCTGAAAAGGAATTCCTTGGCAATCCTGTTGAAGAACCGGAAATCCAAATCATTGATTCTCTAAGATCTGCAACATACAAATCCCCCACTTCCTTTTGGTCCGCAATGGCCCATGAAGATGGCACTGGTCACATAGATGGATATGATGAGAAGGAAGAAGAACTGGTCACATTCAAACTCTCTATCAAGGAGGCTGATGGAGATACTCAAATGAAGAATATTCCTCCTTCATCCTTGCCTAACTTTCGTGGGGTTCCAAGTGAAGACCCTGATTCCATTCTATTCGAATTTCATGTGTTATGCAGGAGCTATGACTATTATTGCAATGCTCAGAAGCTGAAGTTGTTTCTTGCAACATTGAAGGATGCAACTCTCAGGTGGTTGACGAGGTTGGCTTCAAACTCCATTACCACTTTGGAGGAAATGAAAATGTATTCTTAATAAAGCATCAAGATTGTTGCAAGACTAGGGACCTTAGAGAGGAGATATTTGGCATGACTCAGAAGGAGGAGGAGAGCGTAGAGGACTTGGTGCAGAGATTTCAATATAATCTGCAGAGGTCTAAAATGAATCAACTGAGCAAGGATACCAAAAGAAAAAATTTTCTCAGAGAAATTAGACCAAAATCTCTAAAAATTTTGAATCTGAGATATATCGTCGATATTCAAGAGGAAATTCTAAAGTTGGAGAAGGAACAAGAGATAGTGCTTCTAGGCTTGTCAAATTAGTTGTTGGAACTGGAGTAACCAGAGCTGAAATGGGTAATTCATTAGAAAATTTTAAGACTGATATTCTTAGCACATTATCTTCTCAATTGGATGTTTTGCAGGTTAAGAAGAAACAGGAAAAACAAGAGGAACTGGAAAAATCCCTAGCCATGTTCTATTCAAAATGCAGGAAGAAGCATGCCTTGACGGAATGTCCTACAGATAACATAGAGATATGTTGAGTCTGTGAAGAAGAACACTCCACTAATCAATTCCCTTCGCTTCTTGAAATAAAATAAGCATATCTAGTAGATCAAGGAGTTGTCAATGCACTTTATACAGTGGCACCTCAAAGACCACGGAAACCACGTGCTGCAGGTATGGCTCAGTCACATTTTCAAGATCCTTATAATCAAGATTCGATGTGTAATATTCCAATGCCCAGCAGACCTAACCTCCACAATAGCCTTGTCGGGGGAGCTTTTCTTACCCTACCACTCAGAATTTTCCTTCTCAAAACTTTTATCCTCCACAGCCTACACAACAATAAATGATTCAACCTCAACAACAATAGCTTTAGTTTCCTTCCCAACCAAATCAACGTCATCCTACAAAACTTCATGCCCAGCCAGTGTCTAACCCCAATAATAAAACCATCCAATCTAATCACAACATTGGATTGGTCACCTATCCCACTTTTCCTACCTACTTTATTGCACCACAACCACTGTAGGAATTTTTGTTCCTAGGTTACAGGGACTTCATGTGTCGCTGCAAGAAATCCAACTAAGGTCAGGAAAAGTGATGAGTCAGCCTGGAAGAATTGAAGATATTGTAGATGAATACTCTATAGAAATGCTTGAAGTTGAAACCACACTTGAACCAACAAAATAACCTACTTCAAGGATGCAAGAACCTTCCTCATCCAATACAATCTAGCCTCCTTTTCCAGAGAGTTTGGAAATGAGACTAAAACAGCCCGAGTCTAATCTTGTGTATGAATTGATAAATGTACGAATTAAGATCCCATTGCTACAAAAAATTAAATATATCCCAATCTATGTTAAACGAGTCAGAGAGATATGTACCAAGGGACTAGGAAGACAAAAGAAATAATTTTCTACAATTCAAGTGGGTGGAAAGCTCGCAAGTTTAATGTCTATTGGATTTTTTACTGAAAAATATGCAGACCCTAGAATCCCTATGGTTACCACCTCTATCAATGGACAACCTATAAAAAATAGTTTAATCGATTTAGATGCAGCCATTAATGTGATTACTATGGGGACCTTATCTAGAATAGGAACCTTTGACTTATTGCCTACACCTACCATGTTAGAATTAGTAGACAGGTTTAAGGTAAAGCTAGAGGGGGTATTAGAAGACATTATCATCTCATTAGATTCCTAGAAGGACCTTTCAAACTTTTATTTTCTTCAGCCCCAAACTTACTTAGGATGGAATCCTTCGATCTTGGGGAGATAGTGGTTAGCCACGACAAATTCTTATATAGGGTGTAGGTCTAGAAACATGACCATCACTCATGGGACTGAAACAAATAATGTTGATTTGTATCCCCCCAGTCACCCTCTCTTGAGATCAGAAAATACACATTGGGTTGAAGAAAAAGAGCATGATTCAAAATGTTCCCAAACAGGTTTCACAATTTCCCAAGCCATGAGACTTAAAGAAAATTTAGAAGAAAATATGCTAAATTGTTGTATTTCTAATCCTGATTTTTTGTAGCAAGAAGAAGGGAAGTCCATTCATAATTTAGATCTCATTACTAATATGCAAGATTTTCATGAATATAGTATAGCAACCAGATTACTTTCAACCTTATTATCTGAATTTCTTGCATATTTCATGACTGAATGGGGGAGTAAGGTGGTTGGATATTTTCTTCAAAAACCTTTGAATGTTAATTCTTCCTTAACCCCTAAACAAAAAGAAAGTTAATTCAAGCATTGAAAAAATTTTCAAATACTTTTTCTTGGGAATATACATATAGGAGAGGCATTCACCCAGACACATGCATTCATCATATTTATATAGAAGAGAAAGCCAGGCCCGTGAGACAACCACAAAGGAGGATGAACCCAGCTTTAAGGGAAATTGTGAAATATGAATTATAGAAATTGTTAAATGTAGCATTCATCTATCCTATCTCGAATAGCTAGTGGGTATCTCCATTGGTTATTGTCCACAAAAATAATGGTAAATGGCGAGTGTGTGTAGATTATAGGGAACTCAACAAGGCCACCTTGAAAGATCACTTTCCCTTTCTTTTCATATACCATGTATTTGACACTTTGGCAGGGAGAAGTTTTTTTTTCTTCCTAGATGGGTTCAGTGGGTACAATCATATTATGGTAGCTTTGGAAGACCAAGAAAATACTACATTCACATGTTTTTGGGGCACCTATGCATATAGGGTACTACCATTTTGTTTATGCAACACACAAGCCACATTACACGGGGCGGTCCTTGGTATTTTTTATGATATTTTCCATGATTGCATAGAAGTTTATATGGATGACTTTACAGTCATGGGTGATACTTTTAAAGAAGCTTTACATAATGTTGAGAAAGTCTTGCAAATATGTAGGGAAACTAACTTCTTATTAAGTAATGAAAAATGTTTTATGATTATGAATGAAGGTATTGTTTTGGGTCATCATGTTTCTATTGTAGGAATAAAAGTTGATCCGTCAAAGATTGAAGTCATTGCAAAGCTAACCCCACTAACCAATCAAAAGGGAGTCTAAAGTTTTCATGGACATGTAGGCTACTATAGAAGGTTTGTTGAAAATTTTACAAAAGTAGCCTCTCCATTATTTAAATTGTTGACTAAAGAAGTTGAATTTCATTGGGATGATGAGTGTCAAGATGCATTTGATACACTCAAGGAAAAAAATTCTTCAGCACCAGTATTGAGAGGCCTAGATTGGAAATTACCTTTTCATATTTCTAGTGATGCCTCTGGTTTAGCCATAGGACTAGTATTGGGACAAAAGGAAGATTCAGTAACTCATGTTATTTATTATGTTAGTAAAAAATTAACTCCTATAGAACTGAATTATACGGTAACTAAAAAAGAATTGCTTGTTGTGACTTATGCTATTAATAAGTTTAGACATTACATCATGGGCTATGAATTTTTTGTACACATTGATCATTCTGCCATTCGATATCTCATGAATAAACCAATTACTAATGGCAAGATTACTAGGTGGCTTTTGTTGCTGTAGGAATTTGACATCATGGTATTGGATAGGCCTCGAAAGGAAAATCACGTAGTTGATTTCTTATCTAGACTCAACCATGCAGGTGCGGATATTCCTCTTAATGATAGCTTTCCTCACAAATTTTTTTTGTTATTTCTGTCAAAACACCTTGGTTTGTAGACATGGCCAATTACCTTGCTACAAGAAAGTTTCCTCCTTATTTTTCATCTAATCAGGAAAATATAATTACTAGAAAAAGTGTTGATTACTCTTGGATTAGTGGAGATCTTTTTTTCACTAGACCTTATTTGATTATCGCAGGTGTGTCCGGGATGATGATATCTATGACATTTTGAGAGCCTGTCACAATGAATCGTGTGGAGGAAATTTTGCAGACAAGCAAACAACCTACAATATCCTTTGCGCAGGTTACTATTGCCCAAGTATTTTCAAAGATGCAAGGGAACATGTTCGGGAGTATGACAACGGCTAGAGAATGGGGCAGCCTATATAATCAGATGAGATGCCTTTGCAACCACAGGTTATCATAGAACCTTCTGAGAGGTGGGCTCTTGATTTTGTAGATCCCATCAACCCTATGCCCAAAGGTAAGAAGTATATTTTAGTTTGTATTGATTATGTTACGAAGTGGGTGGAGGCAAGAGCATTACCTAGAGCAATAGAGAAAATGGTGGTAGATTTTCTTTTCTCTAATATTTTTGTAATATTTGGGGTACCTAGAGAAATAGTCATTGATCAAGGTACTCAGTTTGTATGAAAGATTATGCAGGGAATTGTGTAGAAATGTCATATTACTCACTAAAATTCTTCCCCTTATCAGCCACAGGTGAATGGGTAGGTGGAATCAACAAATAAGGTGTTGGAGACAATCCTTACCAAGATGGTGCAATTACATTAGAAGGATTGGTCTCACCAACTTCCTTAAGCATTGTGGGCCTACTGGATTACATGGAGAAATACCACTCGATTTCCTCCATATGAATTGGTGTATGGAAAGAAACTTTTATTGCCCATTGAATTTTAGATCAAAACTTTTAAAATGGCAGCAAATTTGGGAATAAACCTTGATGAAGCTCAACATCAAAGAATCCTGGAACTCAATGAGTTGGATGAAATTAGGCAAGATTATTTTTAGCATATTGACTTGATTCAACAACAAGGGGCTATATGACATGACAGATACATTAAAAATAAGTAGTTCAAAGAGGCAGACTAGGCATTGTTGTATGATTCTAAATTCAAGAAATTTAAAGGAAAATTTAACGCACATTAGTTGGGCCCCTATGAAATTGAGAAAGTCTCTGATAATGGATCTATTCGGGTTAAATCCACTGATTATGGGGATGTTACCTTCTTGGTGAATGGGAACAGACTCAATTTATATCAAAAACCCCAATATAAGGAGGAATTTGTGGAAGAAATTGTGAAGAAAAGGAAGCTTGAGATGGTGAGAGGGGATCACTCCTTCCACTATATCTTCTTCATTTCCTACTGGCACAATGAGCTCACTTTGTTCCTCCTCATGCTCGGTAAAATAAGAGAGGAATGTCTATTAGGTATAGGTTTATTCCTTTTTCTGGGCCTAATGGACTAATTACAGAAAAGGAACCCCATGGAGTCTTCTTTTCCAAGTATTTAAGACTCTCTAAAAATGAAATATGGTAAGCATGGACTGCCCTGGGCTCACTAAAATTACAGGTCAGTAGGTTCTCTCAATAATATTTAATTTTCAATTAAATCTAGATTTCTTGTGTTTGATTGATGTGGGATTTTGTAAGGCCCTCCTTCCAACAATCTTAGCCCATCGATATTAACAAGTTATCTAGGTGCAAGATCAGAGCCTTATGATGCCTTGAATCTTTCATGCCCCAATGACAGGCTATCTCGCCAAAAGCAATGGGGAATAACTATCACTCCTTGACTACTAGATCCTACAAGGGGGTTCGACATCATCACACTAATTCACACCCGATAGGATGCATCAGGGTACCTTGGTCCTCTCTCTCATTAAAGGTGATGGGCCTCACATTGGTTAACAATTGACCTCAATGGCTAGTAATCCAATGAGCTCATTGCACATTCAACATCAACACCTTTTATTCATGTTCAGTGAATTGTACACAAGCGAGGCAGAAGTGTTAGTTGGTAATTCGATTACCTGCAGAAGATCCACAAGTCATAGTTTAATTTCCTACAAAATCTCCACAAGTCATGGTCAGAATTCTTGAAGAATTTTCGAAAGTCACTGTTCTATTTTGTTGAAGATTCAATAGTATGGATCCATTTCTTGTAGAAAAGTTTAGCAGTATCGGTTCCATTCCCTGCGGCGGCACCCTAGCTTTCTGAAAAACAAAAATAAAAATCATAGAAAGAGCATTAATTTAAAATTATTTAAAACTACCATGACATTTTTAAAAACTAGTCAGGGTCGTGAATTATGAAATCATATATCTAATTTAATTATTAGTTGGGTTATCATCTCAAGGAAATGCACACGTCATTTGAGGTACTAGACCATTGGAAGGTATAAAGGTAAAGTAAAATCGGTGATGGGACAATTGAGGTAAAGAGTAATTAACACTTTTATATTTAATTGTTTGTATGATATTTCAGCTGTGGTCACCCTTGTAGAAAAACACAACTGTAATCCGGTATATTATGACTCCAGATCCTCGCCTGATTGCCATGATTCTGACACCACCATTATACATACTCCCCATATCTTCCTACAAGTCACATCATGATGAAAATCATGATCATTACCTGTCTCTTGAAAATATCGTCCTTTGCGATCACTTTCTATAATAAGCCCTCCCTTGTCATGCGAGTATGTTACAAATCTTAAGCTAATATTTCCAGATAAGTGCATATGCCCTGTCTTCCAGTATTTCACCATGTTGAAACTATGTGGCCCCATCCGCTTTGAGCCGCAAGGGCCTGAATTTATAGAGGCTAACCCTCGCAACAAGGTGAAATTGCAAAGAGCAGGGAGGCTGCCATTTTTCATTGATTCAATGACCACAACTCAGAGGTGACAAAATATTTCACCTTGAAGATGAATGATGATAAGCCTCAAGTTGGGGGTGTTTAATTCAAGTTGACCGAGGGTTCAATAGCATGACCATGTAGGATTTCACAATTGGTAGAGTGCATCCTTCCTCCGTAGAGAGCATTCGAACCCCGACTAGAATAAGGGAGTCTTGCAAGATTTCTTGAAGAGTAAGTAGTGGAAATTATTGTTTTTCTTATAGAAGTACATCACTTTTGAATGTCGCTTCAAGCTTGCATTCCTGTTTCATATTTTGATCCTTTCCCATTTCCATGACAAGCCGCTAAATTTACCCTATTACTTGAGGATGTCACTGATGAAGATGTAGACAACTACTAAGGAGAGGGTGGCTAATTTAGAGGAAAACCTCTACCACCAAGGGCTGGTGAAAATGATCTTGGTGGAGGTTTTGAAAGATAAAAGGTGGACATGGGAGGAGTTCTTGGCTGAAAATTATTTTGCAAAGAATGAGGATTCTGATTCCTCAAATTCTATGGAGGAAGCACTGGCAAATAAACTGAGGAAAAATTCACGGACACATGGACTACAAATAAAAGGGAAAGAATAGGAGAAAAAATATAACCCTTCAGAGTCTACAATAGAAAAAACAGCGGAAAAAGAAAAGAAAAAGTCACAGACTCAAAAGCCACTAGTAAAGAAAGAAAATATGGATGACCTCAGCTCTCCGAAGCCCACTTAGAGTAAACTCGAAGAAAAACCAAAGAAAAAGAAGAAGCCTCAGACCCTTGGGCTGCAAATGAAGGAACCAAAAAAAGATGAGGAGGTGGTGGTGATAGGGGAGATTATGGGCCAAAATCCCAAGTCAAAGAATGGTACTTCCACCTCAACAAAAGATTTACCAGAAGCCAGGTTGTTCAACTCACAACAAAAGATATTATGGATGCAGAAGATTGGGTCCAAGAAACAGAACGAATTATGAAAAAGAAGCAAGCTAAGATCGACCAGCTGAAAAAGAAGAACAAATTGTACAAGGGTCAAATTCCTACAGAATCCAGCGATAACCAATTGAACCAGTTGGCAGAGGTAGCAAATCATTTGGCTCTAGTAGATGTAGCTCAGGATAAGGAATGATTTCCTTTTTCTTTTCGGGAGACGCAATAGTTTTACTTGCACAAGGGGCATGCAAGGACTTAGGCTTGGGGGAGATGTTGGGGCTTGGTTTTTCCCAATTTTGACACATTTTTCTATACTTTCCCCTTCCCATTTTGACTATCATTAAACCATACTATGCTATCTCGGTTCTAATACTTGTGTTTTTTCCAAAAGGGTGTTGTAGGCTGAAGGTATGCAAATAAACACTAAAAATCATCTTTTACGCTAAACTTTGAGTATTCCTTAGCTAGTTGTTTGTTATTTTAATACCATGCCAACTAATCTCGAGTTCTTGTGCAGATTTGTTTTGATTTGGAAAGAGGCCCATAATTCCTATAAACAACTGTGCAATCTTATTTCCTACAAACACTCCATATTTCCTGTAGTCGTGGATTTCCTGTAACTGTGTGATTTTCCTACAAGAACATCAGTGGTTATCCATGTTCCATGAATATATAAGCCCAATCGGAACATGGGTTTTGTGGAGAAGATAACATATATGGTTCCTATCATATTGGCCTTCTCAGATCTGCCAACAACACTGCCCAGATTCACAAGCCTTCTCTCATTAGCTGTTTGGAGGAACAACTACAACCATATAATGAGTTTTGTCTACTCCATGATTTCAGTCATGGATTAGACCCAATATGTCTAAAAATGATATATTGTAACATATCTATTAGCCGATGGCTTAGATTAATAGTCTCCTTTATTTCAAGCCATATATGGGCTTGGTAAACATATAAATTTGGTCCTAGTTCCAATGATAGGGGTTGTTATAGTGATGGGTTGGTTTCAACAATAACTGTGTATCGGATTGTACTTGATTGTATTTTCATATTAATATAAATATGTATGTTCTTTCCGTTGCAATGAGAAAGCTCTTCTAATTTGAAGGGGTTGTGAGTAAGGGAGGGCCCCATTTGCTCACAACTCCCATAGTTTAGTCTTTATGTATTATATTTCTGTTATGTAGCAATAATTCATTTTCACTGCTAATGTACTCATTCGAATATATATCAATATCACTCAATTAATTGAATTAGTTTCTTGTTCATGTTATGAATTCAGTTAAAGAAGATTTGATTTCTCATGTTGATTGAATTTCTGAATTTGTTGTAAGTTGATTTCTATATCTATTTCCAATCATCATAAAAAAAATTAAGAGTTGTAGAGGGAATTTTTGTCCACTCTATAGTCTTTGCTGCTAAGTGATTGATGCAGGAAAGAGTCATTGGTTTTGTATGACTGGTTAGTTAGATTAATCAACAATTACAGTGTTAGGCTTGCATATACTTTGCATGAATCTCACAAGTTTACCTGCTTGAGTTGATGATTTATGTTTAATCAAATTATAATGCTATAATTTGACTCAACAACGTCAATGTTATTATTGTGTAAGCTTTGGCCATATTGGAAGAGATTGTTATGCAAAAATGCGAGATATGGAGTGAAAAGATGTTAATACAGTTATTCAAGAAACTAGGAATGAAAATTTATTCATCTCAAGTTTCATGGCACATAGTGAAGAAAGTGAAGCATGGTATATTGATTTAGGATGTTCAACTCATATGACATCTCAAGAGAAGTTGTTTACCAAAATTAATGGCAATTATTCTGGTCCAATTGTAACAAGAAGTTACAGGTTGTTTGATTCGGAGGCAAAGAAGGTGATAATAAGAAGAGATCTCGTGTTTGATGAGAAGGGGATGTATCATCCGGAATAGGTATAGTTTGAATTGAAGAATGATGCATTGAATATTGGTGATGATTCAAATTCCAAGTTAGTAAAATAAGATGAAGTGAAGAATAAACCTAAGTTGCTTGAAACGAGTCATTCAGAAAGAAGTATGTTGGATATAAATTTTGAAGGAAGGGTTACTAGATCTCAAAGTTATCTGGTGAATTATGCACTTATGGGATAGGTAATGAAAATGGATGAATCACAGGACTACGTAGAAGCATCAAGAAGGAAAGAATGAAATGAATCTATGGAAGCATAAATGAATACCTTGGTGAAAAATTATACATGGGACTTGATCAAATTGCCAAAGGGAAAAAATGTGATTGGCACTAAGTGGGTTTATAAAACTAAGTATAAATGAGATGGAACAAAAGATAAGTAAAAGGTTTGTTTAGTTGCAAAGGGCTCTTCACAGAAAGAAGGAATTGATTATATTGAGACATTTTACCAGGTGGAAAAGTTGGATAAAATCGGGATGGTTCTTGCATTAGCTGCACAGTACACGTGGCCAATCTTTCAAATGGATGTTAAATCAACCTTTTTAAATGGTTATGTGGATGAAGAAATTTATGTGGAGCATCCTGAAGTTTTTGAAGTGCCAGGAAAAGAATATTATGTTTATATGTTGAAGAAGGCCTTGTATGGTCATAAGGAAGTGCCAAGGGCATGGCATTCAAGAATTTATTAGTATTTTCATCACCACGACTTAGTTAAAAGTTTATCTGAGCCCAATCTCTATATATTTCAGTTAAGACATGGCATTCTAATAGCTTTCTTATATGTTGATGATTTGATCTACACAAGGAATAGTACAAAACTATTTCAAATGTTTAAGTCAGATATGATTACTGAGTTTGAGATGACAAGCCTTGGTGAGTTGCATTATCTCTTGGGTACTGAAGTTTGGTAGAAGGAATATGGTATTTTCATGTCACAAGCCAAATATACCTGGGACATTTTGAAGAAGTTCAAAATGTTCAGGTGCAAGCCAGTGACAACTCCTTTGGACGTTGGGTTGAAGTTTTACAGACATGTTGACTCCAATTAAATTGATGTTACTTTGCATCGTCAATTGGTTGGAAGTTTGATCTACTTAACTACAACTTGACTAGATATTTATTTTGGAGTTAGTATGGTATCAAGATTTATGAAAGAACCTAAATAATTGAATTGGAAAGAAGCAAAGAGGATTTTAAGATATCTGCGTGGAACATTTGATTATGCTTTGGTATAGAGCTTTACAGAAGATCTCAGGTTGATTGGTTATGCAGATCCAGATTGTGATGGATGTATGGATAATAGGAAATTAACTTTAGGGTATTCATTCAGTATGGGTTCAGCGAAAATTTCTTGGAGTACTAATAAGTTATCGACAATTCCTGTCTCGACAGCAGAAGTAGAGTATAAAGCGATGGTGACCACATCATGTGATGCATTTTGGTTAAGAAGAATTCTAGAGGACCTATATGAACAACAAGAGCAACACACTCAGTTTAAGTGTGAACGAAAGTTCTATTCAGATGACCAAGAATCCAGTTTTCCATACGAAGACCAAGCATATTGATTTTCGATATCATTTTTTTTGAGATTTGGTTCAACAAGGAGTGCTCAATATTGAGTACTATAGAATGGATAAGCAGGTAGCTAATATATTCACCAAAGCACTATCTAATGGTTATTTATAAGAAGAGTATATAAAAAAGACAAACATATAGATGAGAAATTTTTATTAAATAAAACATTTCCTTGCAAGAAAGTAAGAATGATACACATAAATGAAATTTTAGGAGACCCATGTCTACGTTGACTCTCATAGAAGATTAAATGATGCAAAATCCCATATCTTTGTGCTCTTAACAAATTTCAATATCAGACCCTCATACATGATAAAATCTAATGGAAATGCTACAATCTTTCCAACTCCAAAATCTTGAAACTACTTTGTTTGATGAAATCTGAATGGGATATAAAATTCTACTTTCTCCAAATGAAGTAACATGAGGTTAGAACCACTCCCAAAGGTCCTCAAACAATTAATGATAATTAAAAATTTAAGCATGATAAGAAAGGTAAGATAAATTAGAATGAAAACCTTTAGAAAAGGTAGGATAAAGGAGAATGTCAACCAAGAAGGCAAGATAAAGGCAAATGGCAACTTTTAGGAAAGGTAATATAAGAGAGAAATCGACTTTTACTTTAAGAATTTACTATTTTCATTAATTACCATAGTGAAATCTCACCAAATCTTAATTTATTATCTCTATTTTGCTTTCAAGGATCATTGGTATATGGAGAGCATTAATTTCCTATCAGTCCACATCGTTCTCACTCACTTAGGTGGCCCCATAAACTTCAAAGTACCTGAAATGTCATGAGAAACATGTATGAAAGGCCTTGGAAACACCATCAACTTTATAGTACAAAATTTTTGGCTTTGGAAACATTATATGATACAACCAACAATGTTTCCAAGGCATTTCATAACCATTTTAGTGTTTCAAGTACTAAAGTCTAGGACATGGCCAAAATGGGTGTTTCTTGTAACTTATCCTTACAACAATCCCAATTTTGGTGTGCCTTTTTCATCTATATCTTATTATAGGATAACATAACTCTTCAATAGATTGGAAAACAATTCTCACAACATTCTTGATAGATGTGCTCAATATGTATGTGTGTGCACTACATTAAGATGAATCTAGAAAAAGGCCTAACTAAGGCTAGTCAACTAAGCTTGGAAAATTGGTGTCATCTACAAAATCTAGACTATGAGAAAATATCATTCAAATGCAATTATTCCATGAATATGGTTACTCCACAATGAATTTAAAAAGGGAGAAACCTTCCCCTCGAAGCTAGCCAAACCCAATGAAAGCCACTGAAGCATAGAGAAGCATGGAAACAAGGAGAAAGAAAATGAGAAGGAAACCCTCACTTCAAACAACTAAAATAAAAGTGCTAACTTCAATTGTAAATAAATTCAAGGTTTTTGATCATTGTAATGAATACGAGGTCCAGGGAATTCAAATGGAAACTCCAAATAAGGAAATTCATGGAGGAAGGGGAGTATCTTACACTAGATCCATCTTAAACCCAAATCTATCAAGCACTAAGCACTATGGAATATCTCTATTTGGGATTCCAATGACATGTTAAAAGTTCTTGAGTACACTGTCTCCTCCAAACTTGAGCCCCCTACATCTTGAACATATTGCAATAATGCATTCAATGCATAGCCAGTCATTATTAGTTATTTTCTTGATTAGAAAAAGGTTAAGACCTCAATGTTTGACATGCATGCAGAACCTAAACGAAAATTTGAACAATGCATTTTAGCTACCATTCAAATCCAACTATTTATAACTAATGCTTTGAAGAAATCTGTAAGTTTTTCATCCATGACCCTTTAATCCATAGTAGGAAACTTAATATGAATATCCGTATCATGATTAAAAGCGGCATATTCTTGTAGAATATTAGTTGATCCAATTTCCATTGCTTTGGGCTTAGAACTAGGTATTAATAATTGGTTAGTATTTACATATAGTTGTACTACTTCCATGGCATTAATAACAATGACTATGGCTCCCTTATCCCCTACAGTAATAGACAAGTTGAGTTGGCATTGAGTTGCCACAAAAGTTTTAGGATTTTTAGTTTTCTAGTAAGCTTGATAAGAATCACCCAAACTAGAAGGGATAAAGGCATTTACATTCACTAAACATTCTATGCTACCAAAGCTTCCAGGCAAGTTGGCATTGCAACTCCCTAAAAAATCAATGATTTTTCAACATCATTCCCTTCGGATTGATTTATTGATTTCCTCATAGCAGGGTAAAATTTATACCCCTGGTCTAATGTTGTCTTCTAAACAACCCTATTAGTCTCATATGACATCTCGTTAATATGAGAATTAAGAGAAGGCTATTCATCTAAATTCTCTCCACTCACTTGTTTAACTTGATCCCCTTAGAGTCCAGAAAATATAGGTGGACCTATATTGACTTAATGAAAATTTTAGATTTTTGCATCACCCATATCTTGTTTATATTGGAACAAAATAAATCTTATTTGTGATGGGTTTGATTCACAATATGAAGGCATTATCCATAATGAAATTTCGAGTAGTGATCCTGAGAAATAGGAATTCCTTAAGACATAGGATGGCTTGAATTCATGACACATGTTTGTAGCATAGGATCAGAAATAACATAAGGCAATGCCTATTGATGAATTGATTGTTCATCTAGATATGGAAATTTTTTTTTGAGAATGGTCTACTAATGAGGAAATTTCTTCTTGAGATGAGACAACTTCTCATGAGGAAATGTTTGTTGATAAAAAACATGTTGAGGAAATTTTTCATTACATTGATGAGATGATGAAGAGAGAAAAGCTCCGCTAGCTATACCATTGTAAATTTTCACCTTTCAGTCACTGTGCTCTTGATCAAGATCTAAAGCATTGTGAGATTGTTGCTCTTGTGAATGCAGTTGACCCTCGCCAGATTGGAATAAAGATGGAGATGAATCCCCCATGTGTCAGAGAATTTTGATTGGATTGATTAGTTAAAATAGAATTTTCAATAGAATAATGTCCAAATCCATCATCTTGAGAAATTATGATGGACCAACTTATCTATGATGTGTAGAATCACAACTTGCTATTTGGTAAAGGTTGTGATGAATAATTTGTGTTGTTTTTCATTGCACAGGTTGTTGTACATGCACTCGAGATTTTATTGGAATATAATATGGTGGCATGTATCTATATTGATCTATATCCAAATTCCATACAATATTGCCACATGGGTTTTTGGATTGGAGGTGAGATATGAGCAACCTGCTCCAAACCCATATGATGTAGCACATTGGACCTAATATCCAATATTGGTTGTGAAATATCCAATTGGTCTTACAGTCTTCTAGGATTTCCATGAGAGTCTAATCTTAGTAAATTGGCGTCATTAAGTTTCTTATCACATTGGCACATTGAATCTAGTTGACTTTGTAGCAAGGCATGATGAAGTTGATTAATGAGAAATTCTAGGAATGTACTAGTTGTAGTATGTTTATATTGAAGCTCATGGTCAAATGCCCGAGAAGACGATATAGATGTTCCATAATCTATTACACATTGGCCCTCTGGTGGATTAACTATACATTATGATAAACAATAAACCTATAAGCCTTTATCAGAAAGAATGTAGATAGAAGTCTCTGCTACTTCAGATTACTACACATGAACCGACAGAGTAGAGGGTGGTGGTGAATCTGCATAGAACACGATTTTAGTGCCACTTGTAACATAAAAAACAACACATCTAGAATGTTGAATGTCAAATTGGACTACAACTTTATAATGCCAAGCAATTTGAACAGATATAAGCACAAGCAGAAAGTGTGGATCCAAGATTCATGGAAAAGAAGCAAATATGTAGAATCATTAATAGAACAAGGCTCAAAGTATAAGTAAAATTCCTATGGAATTTAAACATAGAAGTTTAAATAAATCCATATACTTTGAAGGAATGCACACATACATGGATAGAGAGAGAGGCACATTAACTATGAATTTAACAAGAAAATTTTTTATCATTTCCATGTAGCATGACAAAGAAGCTTTCTCTGTCAAACTAATATGATATAGAATTAAATAACAATTTAACAATCAAAATTTGGAGTTTCCTTACCATATTTTATAGGGATACTAGTTATGGTGTTTGACACAACGTATGCTACAAAAACTTTTCTAAATTCCCGCAAATTGGTCAAATGCACATATTGCTAGGAATATAAGTCCTCTAGCTCATTTCAGTTTCCATCACTTAAGGAAGAGAATCATTGAAAGATCAATAATTACCTTCAGTTAAAATGCCTGAATTTAATTCCCAAGAAAAAACGCAATGCAAATATGTGCTCTCTATTTCAAATAAATATACCCTACAACAAAAAATGTAGAAACCTTTGAAAATAAATTTTAATAATCTTGGTTTTCAAGGAATTAGAAAATATATCAGGACACATTTTCTGGGATTTGTACTTTTCTAAAAAACTATGCAAAATAGATTTGTCAAAATTTCCATCGTCTCGTTGAGATTTCCGTCCATTATACAGTTGTAATGTTTGATGACCCAACTTTCTGTCAGAAAAAGGGAGATGATTTTGGTTTGTCCTTTAAATATTGCCATATTTTCTTTTTTCTGCAAGATATAATGTCCCATTCCAAGGATACTGAAATATTTCTATAAAATGTGTTGCCAATAGTTTTGTATGAACTAGCAACTTAATTAGTATCAAGTGGCTTTTCTTTTGGAAGTATATTGTGACCACAGATTGCAATCAAAACTACTCTTCTATCCATGGTGAGAAGGGGAATTGAAGGTTGTAATGATGTATATAGATAACATCATGATTGATGTTTCCTTCAAATTCAAGAATCAATTTTATTGAATACAGAGAAGGAAACAATACATTTCCAGGGATACAAAAATAATTTTATATAATAACTTTCCAATTGATTTTAGATGAACTACCAACCTATATTGGTACCAAGTGCCTTCTCTTTGGGGAGTATATTATGATATTGAATTCAACAGGGTAAGAGATCAATATTCATTAGTATCCCCTTCAAATTCCAGAGTTAGCACAAGAATATTTGGGAGACAGTTAATGTGGGAAGTGAAAATGAAAGGGAGCTACAAACCTGAAGCCCAATACCTAGGAGCAAAAATAAAAGAGGAGCAATCCAAGGGTGAGGGTGAATATGAGTTGGTCCATAAGGAGCTACAAGATAAAAATTATAAAGGCCCCTTCATCAATTACATTAGAGAAGGGTTGCACGGGGAAAGAAATGTTGATAATGTGACTCTAAATGTGAATATTCCTTCTAATCTCATATGAACCCAGATATATGTTGGGAGAATGTTAGTAAACCTAGTTACTTTCAATAAAAGCAACTTCAAGAAGATTAGGAGGCGAGAATAGAATTGAAAATCAAATTTCCCAAAGGAATATCTCTGGCTGATCCTTAGGAGAAGTCGTAGTTAGAAGATACTAAAAGGGAAGTTGTAGAAGGAGCTAGAAAGCCCAGAAAAATTCACCACCCATATAGGAAAAAGTGTGATATGGACCACAAATTTCCTAATAGGAGGAAATATATCATAGTCTCTATTGGGCCCGACCAATGTAATGTAGGTCCTCAAAGGCAGACATTTGACGACAGAAAACTCCTAGCTCTAATGAAGAATCCAAGCAGTAGGGTCCAAGTAGCGTTGGTTACAAATTTAGAAGCTTTAGGGCTTGTAAAAACCTTCAACTTGTGAGTGGGTTCCACTTTCATTGGTTATTTTACAAGAAAGGTTGAATATGTTTCAATTAGCTTATGATTCCCTTATTAAATTGGGGTTCGTTGAATGGAGTACAAATGGAAGAAACCCATGTGAACCATCCTCGTAAGGGGTTTCATGCCTTGGATCACTAATCACATCAATCAATCTCTCAGGCCTAGAATTGTCAAGATCATTATATTACCGACTTCAATTTATCCCAACCCTCGATGGGAACATTGTTCTATTTTCATTTGAATAAACTCTTGAAGTCAGGTGTTTTTTTGGAAATGGAAGCCTGACATTCCTTGCAACCGAGATATCTGGTGTTTCATCATGGCTATAAGAACTCTTCACTAAGACATTGTGAAGAACCTTGGTGGAACCCCAACTTAAATACATTTCTCTTCCATATGTAAACTTGAATATAAGCTTTACTGTTGGGATACTTTCAGTTACAGTAGCTTTGACCAGTAATGTTGTTAGGCCAAATAGAAACGGAACTACTTTAGAGATATGATTAAATCCACATGAAGGAAATTATTCAAATGGAAGTGGAAATGTGAAAACACTAAATACATTTGTAGAGGTGGAATGTGAAAATCTAGTGAGGAGTAAAATATGGCCAACATGTGGTAATACATTCAATGTAGTTTTGTATCAAAACAAAGATACCCTTAAACTAACATTTTATGAACAAGGCTCAAGAAAAACCAAATATGATTATTTGGCCAGCTGTGAAATCAAGATGAATTATGATGACACCACAATATTTTAGTGATTGGAAGGAACTCAAGTGTGTTGACTACACATGCTGAATTTTGAGGGATGGAAGTGACAATGGTGACCCCCCTGAAGGGAACAAATTCAACATAAATTAACACTAAGGTAGTGCTTAGAGAATGGAAGTCTATTGATGGTTCCAGAGGATCTCACAATGGTGACTTATTAAATTATGAGAATCCTTTACCTGGTTCCTCAAATTTACATTCACCAACTCTTTAGAGTCTCATCAGGGAACATTGCAAAAATGGAAGTCTAATTTCTTTTGCATTATCAGTAATGAAATTTGAAGTGCCCTTAGAATTTATGAAATCATCATATGTTATTTCTTCAGTGTCTTCATTAAATTCCCGAGTTCTATCAATATTGTTGAAACTTTGTGATACATGAATATTTTCATATCTAGATAGAATTGTTAATCCTCTTAGGAGTATGTGTTTGGTAGAATCAGTAACACTGGAGGACCATGATTTTCTTAAGGGAACCTTGCATCTTGAAGTATCTCAAGACAACAGTAATCCAAAGGGTCACAAGCTTCTTAATTCAATGCACCTAGTTGAAATTTTCAGAAATGATTTCTTCTTCTGCACATCTATCTCGAATAATCAAGATCTAATAGAAATCTCAACCTTTCCTCATAGAGAATATCCATCGAGTTGGTGTACAATTGATTTACAAGTTCTATAGGAAGATACCACCCTTGTTTATAACCCTCTCCACAATGTTGGCGCTACTATGACACTGCTTAAAGGTGGTGGCTATGTTTCTTTAGGACGCACTACAATAGACCACCTAGATGAGGCCACTAATACATGTGCTCTAGTTGGTAATTGCATGGCTTATACCCTTTATTGTTAGCAAGGGATACTTTTCTTGGTAACAATATTTATGAACCTACATTTTTATGTCCCTAATATTTGTAAAAAGAAAGAGAAACTATTTTGCTCGAACAATATTGACATTTGATGGAAATATCACAAGATCGCCGAAACTTTTGAGTGTTGACTTGCTAAATTTTATGGTTAAGGCCATAATTGGAAGTGATGTATCTATGCATGATTGTCTTAAAGGTTTGCCAAATTGTTGCTACATTGCAAAAGATGCAAATGCACAATTTGGTTTGACAAACTTGGATGAGGCAATTGTTATGGGCTATGATTCTTTGTGATATAAAATATGGAAGACATACCTTCATGCAATGATGGAATATGACATGAAATAACTGGGTATATGTTAAAAGAACAAAGCTGAGGTTTTGGTGACTATCTTGCAACTATCGATCGATTTCTTTCTAAATAGAAAATGGCATAAGGAGAAGCTTTCTGAGGCCATGAAACGTTTTTTTGTTAAACCCTCTATAGTAGGAGGAGATGGTGACTAGACTGTTGGAAAGATCATTCCATGTTTTCGATATTCCCAAGAGAATAATATGGAACTCAAGAAGAAGTACCAAAGTGGAATGTTCATGGTTGTGTTAGGTCCCTATACTACTAAACCCTTATTCTTATTAGTGAAACCCCCTTATTATATTATTGTGCCCATGTAGTTCCCATATTGTTATTATTGTGCCCCAAAGAATCCCAATATTGTTATTGCTGTACCCTTATAATATTATTTTTGTGTCGGCTCTGATTATATTGTGACCCCTTAGACTCCTATATATAGAAATGAGGTCTTGTCATTTGTATCATCCAAGAATTGCTCATTTGCGTAATGTAAAGGAGGTTTCCCCCTAGAAGAGGTTGATTTTGAAGTCGTTTATCTATCTTTTCTTCTATTTTGTGAGTTGTTTGTATAACATTTTGTATCAGCGATTTGGATTCTAGGATTTCACTACTTCAAACAGGCCATCATGGCATTTGAGACAAATTCTTGGTGAACCTTGTGTAAGAATCTAATATCTTGTATCACTATATTCATGGAGATAATATCCAAGAACATGAGGGTTTGCGTAGGCTCCACAATTCTATCTCAAACAAGTGACCTTGGGAAAATCGTCTCAACTTTCTCTCTTAGCATTAGATACAAATTTTGTAAGAAGTGATAGAAACAACAACAAGGTGCAATTACACATTTATGTTCACTAGAGGTTCGAACAATGAAATCATATATTTCTACAAACCTCTAAAAGGTCTTGGACAATCATTCTAAGGTTCGAGCAATGGAATATTACATTGAGCATCAACAAAAGTTCTCCAACTCTTAAAGGATAACCTCAATTTGGTGTAGAATCGAATGAAACAACATGCATGTTAGCATCACAACGAAAAAAGTTTTAATCTAGACCATTGAGTATTTTTAGGGCTACAACCATACGAACAAATATACCTCAAGCAATATACAAAGGATAACAAACTATCACCAAATTACTACTGTCCTTACAAGGTGTAGAAAAGTATTGGTACTATGGAATACAAATTGGAGCTTATTGCATCTTCCCGACTAGAACCAATTCTACATGTTTCATGCTTAAAGAAGGTTATAAGTTACAAGCTCCCAGTTCAAACAATATTGCTGACACATGAAAAGGAAAAAACATATTGCAACCTAAAGTAATCACTGAATCAGAAACCCACCAGCTATGAAATTAATCAATTTCAAAGTATCTCATCGAGTGGATAAATTTACTTGCTGAAGATTCCACATGGGAGGATGAGAATTTTATACACAAGTATCCATAACTGCTCAAGCATTGTGGACAACACTTTTTTGGAGGAGAGGGGCATGTTAGGTCCCTATACTACTAGTATAAATCCTTATTGTTTTAAGTGAAACACCCTTGTTTTATTTTTGTGCCCATGTATTACCCATATTGTTATTATTGTGCCCCATAAAATCCCACTATTGTTATTGTTGTGCCCTTAAAATAATATTGTTATGTCGGCTCTGATCATATTGTGACCCCTTATACTCATATATATAGAAAGGTACACATTGCATCTTTATATTTAGAACTGAATCAGTTTGTATGGTATAGAGGGCTTTGTTCTTGTAAACCACTTGTTACCTGGCCTATTTTGATGGAGAAAATGATAGCACATTATGAGGATACAAAGAGTAACATCTTCTTTATCCAATTGAGAAATGTCAAACAAAATGGTTCAATGGAAGAGCACATTGAGGACTTCCAAAACATGAATATAAGGGTAAATGATATTCTAGAGAAACAGAGGATTTATGTCTTCATAGGGACTTTAGTGGATAACATTCAACATGAGGTTCATCTTGCGGAACCTGATTCATTGGAGAAGGCACCCAAGTTGGCAAGAAAAATTGAAAGCAAAATTATGGAAATAAGGAATACTACCACTCACAACTATAAAGATGGAAGTGTTGTTGCTCCCAAGCTTCCACAGCCTACAAGGTTTACACCATAAAAATTGGAAGAAAAATGAGAAAGATGTCTTTGTTACAATTGTGATAGCAAATAAACTAAACGTCATAAGTGTTCGAAGGACAAATTATTTTACATAGATTTTGAAGAGGAAGAAGAAAAGGACCAAGCAACATCAAAAGAAGAGGATATAAAACAAGAAAAAAACCCCAGAGAAAGAAGAAATGAATCTGACCATATCTTGTAATGCATTGACACGAATTACCACTCCTCAAACTCTAAAGGTAGAAGGAGATATAAAGAAGAAAAGACAGATAAATGACTTCAAAACCAACCTCTTCAAGGGGGAAACCTCCTTGACATTACACAAATGAACAATTCATGGATGATACATATGACAAGGCCTCCTTTCTTCACATAGGAGTCTGAGGGGTCACAATATAATCAGAGTCGACATAACAATAATATTGTACGGGCATTAAAAATAAAAAAAGTGGGCCTCTATGGAGCACAATAATAACAATATGTGGACTACATGGGCACAAAAATATAATAAGTGGGTTTCACTAATAATAATAAGGGTTGATACTAGTGTTGGCATTATGTTTCTGGTATGGTTATATGTTACAGATGTTGTACTTGATGGCAACACCCATGGCATGGATCTCAATATGATGAGAATTAAGAAGTACGCAGGAGAAAAGTTCATAGAATTTTATGCAAAGAAAAGTTTATAAAAGTTTATTTCATGTGGAGAAAATTTCACGGAATGTTATGCAGGGAAAAGTTTATTTCATGTGGGAAAACTTACCTTTGGTCCACGGTAGTTAGTCCTTGGAATTTGAACCTATGGTTTTTGGACCATGGCATCTCGAAAGACGTGTTGGTACCTAGTATTGAGTTGATGCTATTGGTTTGTTATGGTTTTGGCCCATGGTATTGGTCCATGATTTGAGGAAGAGCTTGCCTATATAAAGAAAAGGAGATCATTTGGCTTGTGTATGCTTTTGGGTTGGATATCTTAAGATCTGAAATATTGGGTTATTGTTTCAAAAGCTCGATCTATATGAAAGTGAAGTGGAAAGCGAATCTGTGAAGGGTGATCTCTCGAGTGCTGCAGCTGCGGAAGTGCGGAGGCGCTGCAGGAGACGCCGCAGGAGGCGCCGCAGGAGGCACCACAGGAGGCGCCGCAGGAGACGCCGCAGGAGGCGCCATAGGAGACGCCGCAGGAGGCACCGTAGGAGACGCCGCAGGAGGCGCCGCAGAAGACGCCACAGGAGGCGCCACAGGAGACGCCACAGAAGGTGTTCTGGGTTTAGTTTTCTGTTTTTGTAGATCTGGTTATTTGGGTGACTTACTGGTACTTGATGATCATTTGATATTTATGGATCCAGTTTGAAAATTTATGAAA
>APFE031510870.1:195850-218136 GCA_000404065.3 Pinus taeda
GTTGTAGCTCCCTTCCAGGAGAGACTGGAAAACGAGAGAGAGTTGTAGCTCTCTGCAGGTTGCAGCCTGCGTACTGGCAAAGGACTGCACCAGTACAAGACCATTGTAAAAGGAGTTCCTAATTTGAAAGAAGATAGAGACATATTGCAGCAGGTGGTTTTCACCCACATTGGGTTTCCACCTTATATCTGGTGTTCTTTGATGTGACTGTCTGTTTTTCCTGTTCATGCTCATTGTTTTATGGTACTGATATGCAAAAATAATTCAAAGTATAAATAAGGAAGAATTGTTAAAAGGACTAGATAATATTGATTCACCCCCCCCTCTCAGTATTATTTTCAACAACTAGTAGTATATGGACATAACATGTTGACTATAAAAATTACCCTGCCGTAGAAATTTTATGTGGTTGTCTGGATGGATATTTGAGGCATTTGTAACCAATGAATTTGGCAATACATGTAGACTAGGTCCCCTTTACAAAGACTAGTTTGAGTTTCGACGAATTGAAATACATTCACTATCATATGTTGGTTCCACTCTTAGTGAGGAGGGAGTTCTCATTAACATAAATCTAAACCAATTCTAGATACAACTCATAAATTAAGCAACTGTAGATAATGACAATACTCACACTGCACCATTGTAGAAGAAAGCTCTCAAGGAAATGTAAGCTACGAAGTGAAATACATGTATGCGGTGTCATCAAAACTATTTGGAACATTCAAATACTAGGGCGAGAAAAGTTAAATACAAGCGAGAAGATATTGCCACATCTATGGCTCAAATTGCTTGAGGACAATAAATTTTGGGCGGGGAAGACTACAATATCCCCCATTTTTTTAGTTTGGAGTTATTATTTCCTCTTACCTAATTGTCTCCTGTAGCTTAAAGAGAGAATAAAACTATCAAAGGTACCATGGGAAAATTGCCTCATTTTGATATTATTAATATTAATAATAAGAAAAATAAATAAAATGAGATAATAAAAAGAAGTTATAGAAGGGGATAAAAAGTTCAATGAAGACTTATAAAAGGAGAAGAGGAGGTCATTATTCATAATTCTATTCTTGGTGATATATTTTTTAATTTTGTTTGAGCTCATGTGAGTTCCTACATCAAGTATTTTGAGGGAAGTCCTCATTCTAGTTTCAATGGAATTCCATTGCCACCCTACCTCGCTCAGCCAATTTCGGTGGAATTTTAGCCTAGTTTCAGTGGAATTTCATTGCCACCCTAGCCAGGTCATCCAATATCAATAAATGTTCAGCACCGTAGTTGGATATTCATACATTGCCTAGCTTTCCTTGTCATATTTGATCCAGGGGCATTGGAGGGTTTGTAATTTAATTTTGCAGGAGGTGATTTCTTTCAGGAGGTTGAATACTTCAATTATTAGTATCCTTTCAGGAGGCCAAACTGCTTTTTTGTTAACCATTGTGGGTTGATTTGCTAGCCATATCACTTTATTAGGAGGTTAAAGTTGTTTAGATACTATTACTCCCTTCAGGTGGATGAGATCCCTATTATCTCAATGTGTCGAGTTGTCCAAATTCCTTAAATTGAAGCAATATTAAAAGAAGAATAAGAAATATCATCCTCATCATAATTTAACAAGAAGGGAGATCGAATTGTACTATCCCCACATAATTATAATGCTTAATTATTTCTCTATTCCAATGACTGAGTTGGGTTCTTGTTCCATTCCATTTCTGATTCTATAAGCTGATAGAAGATGTGTATCCCCTGAAGAATGATTGATCCATTAGAAGGCCAAATTTAATCTCTCTAGGGGAGGAAGTTAGTCACTCATAAGGGTTGTGTTTGTAGCTGATCTATCTATTGTCAAGGTTGAATTATTCCAGGCTTGATTGGTACAAAAGAATCATTCAAACTTTTGTGGTCGAGATGAACTTTTCCCTTGCTATTCGTTTTGCTTCAATATTGGATCATATTGGATATTCTAGACCTCTAAACATTAATGAACGAAGTTTAATTTCATGATCATTTTTTGTCACTATTGAGGCTAAATAAAGAGGAACAAATTCACCTAGAAAAGAGATTTAATCTCTCCTCTAGGAGACATGCCTATTTCTTAAAAGAGAGTTCCATGTTTGAAGCTTAAATTCCAGAAGGCAAATCGAAACTATTCTTATCACATTTCAAACATCCTCATATGAGTTTCAGAGTGGCCAAGTGCACTCTCTCAGAGGCCAAGCTCATTTATATGCAAACATTTCCTCTGTTAAGAAAAAATTCAATTTGGCAGTGGGTTGAAGATCATAATTTCAGTGGGATATCAATCAACATAAATGTTGTAGTAGATTCCACGAGGAAACAAATTTCCTAAGCTTGTAATATCAAGACAATATTGTAATTTCTCACCTTTGCTAGTAAAGAAAATTATAGTTCTTCTCCTATAATAATTTTAAAAGTTGAGGATCCATTCCAAATGAAATTCAATTGCCCCCTTATATTTATCATTGATATTTCTCTAAATTGTGTATGAAATGTGTGATAAAGTTTGGAATTGTTTCTTGTAGTATTCTTCTAAATTCTCTCACAACATTGCATGCCAACTATTCCAAAAAAGTTGTGAAAGAGAATTTAGTGAATTGTTGAAATTAATTGGCACAAATAAGCTTTGGTACATTGCAAGGGCCTAGAAGGTTGAACTAGAAAGGCCAAGGCTTTGAAGTTGGTTTATTTGATCATTCTTTATGGTGCCCCATCCTACTCTATGAAAGAAAAGTCAAGACAACATGCTTCTTGGTCCTTTCATTTTTCAAAAGAGGCAATAACAATATCAAAGATATTTTAGAGTCTGAGACATGGGAATGTGTCTCTTGTCCTAACCAAAAGAAAATTTCAAGGTACCTAATATTCATAGACATGTCATTGAGTAGGTCAAGGTGATTATCACCAACTTACTCATGAAATTAGGTTTTTGATCCTCTACAACCTGGTGGAAGGAGTTGAATTGGAACAATGTTGAGGCCTTTACAAAATTCATGCTAGCTAATAACAAGAAGTGGCTCTACAAAACCCTTATGTGTGGGGTTTAGTTATATTAGATATGGACAAATAAACCTAAGTAAATAGTTCTTTCAACTTCACACTAGAATACTTGTGATTCATACTAGAATACCTTTAAACATTAAATGAAAGCACTTGTTTAGAAAAATGGTTAATGTACCTTACAATGGATGACCCACCTTCCTTTAAAAAGTTAGCTAGATGTGATAAGCAATGACTAAAGCATGGTTGGATGACCCTTGAGGCTAGATATTTGCCAATCAAGGCTACTGGTGAGTAAGTTTATAAATGGGAGAAACAATTTCTCCCCAAGGTTATCTACATGGTGGGTAATATTCACCACACCCATTTCTGAATAGGTTACTATCTTAGTGTACAATGTGTCTTAGGCCATCAACTTCCCTACAGATCAATAGATTATTAGAGATGTAATTCTATTTCCTATGTGTAAGAAAATAAATAATTCTTTTTTAGAGTTTAACAAGGGCCAATATGTTCAATATTTTAGTTGGGAAAACAAAGCACTTACTTATGCGTGTCTTTAATATTTATATGCAAATTATTTTTTAGATCAAAAATTTAGTGGGATGTGCCACATATATGCCAATTGCAAAAATATTTTGAGGGTCTCCTTGCATTATGAGGAAGAAACATTCTATTGGTTGTCATACTCCCTCTGCTTCATCTATAGAATCACAAAGTTCTAGAAGAAGACCAAGGCATGGAGTTAGTTGTGTTGATAGCTAAAGGTGAGAATTATGAGAAGGAAACATTTTATTGGCTCTCACACTCCCTCTACTTTCTCTAGGGAATCACAAAGATCTAGTAAAAGGCAAAGGCATAGATCTAGTTGTGTTGATCACTAAAGGTGAGCATAACCATAGCTAGGACATGTAGCCCTTTACTGTGGCCTTAGATTGATAAGTTGCTAACATTCCCCCTTCCTATTTCAAAGAAAAAGAATCTAACCAAAGATGTTTATCATGTTAATGATGGTTGAATTGACATAATAACAAATTTTTAGGCAACTAATGATTATTAGGGGGCACTCTTGATGATAAGAACGTACCCCTTTAATTGTCGCTCTCATCACAATAGTTAATGAATTGTTTGGAAATGTGTGAACACTACTTTTTTGCCTTTGGTTTTTGAAAGAATTTTGGTTCCTTTTTTTTATGCCAAGCGACTTTTAAGAAACGTTACTACTAAAATGAATGTCCATGTGGAAATTTTGATAGGATTTATGTCTTTGGGTAGTTTTTGATATATACTAGGGATTTTTACACCACATTTTTGAATTAGTGAGGCTTTCCCATTTTGCACCATTTTGTGCAAAATTCCTAATATGTAATATATTTTATTGATAGTTAAAGGAAGCATTTTATACATAAAAATAACTAAAACACAAAAAATGCATTAAAACTAGGATTCATCATGTTCAAGCATCCTACCATAGAACAACCATCAAATTAAAACCATAGAAATCAGTAGGGAGAAAGATATGGTAGGACATGATGTCATGATCCTCATAATACCTGAGCATTGAAATTGATGCATACTAACTACCCATTACTAACAATCTTGATGATGTTAGGCACAAAATATGTAGTATTATGCTAGATGTCACTCGTTATCTGGGTATAAACTAAATGCTAGAGGTTATTTCCTATCTTGGACTTTTAGTTTGATATTATTCAACACCTTATTAGTTATTTATTTTTTTATTTCATGTGGATTCCCTGAAGTTCAGAAATTGGTTTTTATAACAAACATATCCAATCTTTTTGCATGATTCCTTCACCTTGTTGACTAATATCTCATAACATTCATTCATACTGGGTTTTTAAAATTCTGAACAATAGAGTTAATATATTGCAGTTATATATTGGAATTTATATGTATTGGGGGTTCTAAAAAAGGTATGTAGTAAAAATAGGTGATTCCTAGTGTTAGGTTCCTATACCAATAGGAGTGATAATTTTGAATGACTATTTTAAGCCTTGTAATATTGTACATACCTTTGCTTTCTACAAATGTTTTCCATATTAAAAAATTAAAAAAATGTAAAGAGGGTATGTCCTAAAATAAAAATCAAAGGACAAAAAGACTAAGAGAAGGTCAAAAAATGAAAATATATGAACCCCAAAAACAAAAGGAGACCATGAAAGTGTGCAAGTCTAAATGCCACTAATATTTACTTTTATGCATAATTATGATTGTGTACAACTTGTTATTCATGCCACAATCCATGGTAATCAAACTATTTAATATTGGTTATTTCATGCTTTCAATTTTATGTTTATACTTATAGAACAAAATTTGTCCAAACAATTTAATCTTGGCAGATCAATAGACAGGTAGAGAAATAAAAGGAGCTCATAAGCTTAATCAGAGCCCTAGGATGATATAAGGTTAGAAATAGATATTTTGTTTTATTAAATAAAAGATAGGATAAGGGTTTTCTAGCCTAAATGCACCCAAAGAAATGAAGAAAACATGTAAGGGTAAGAAATGGGTAAGTAGAAGAAAGGTTGTTGAACTACAAAGTTGATTGGATCAAGACACATGCATAAGGATTAGACACATATTTCAATATGTATGATCAACTATGGACGTACAAACAAAGGTTTGAAAGTTGATATTATTAACTCCCCTGATTCATTTTCCCATATACTTACTAATTTCCTATCTACAAGTATATTCTAGCACTTAAAATCCTTCAGGTCAAAAAGGCTCAGAGCATTTCTCTGACTCTTTGTGGGACCGGACCCTCGACTTAATGACATATGGACATCAAGTGCTAGAATCCCCTTCATAAAATTCATTCCCCCTCATCACCCTAAGAAAACCCCTTTTCCTAAGGTTAAACACCATTTTCGTAGAAAAACTAAAAACCCCCACGTAAATCCTATTTCTCCCAAAAAACCCACAAAAAACATTTTACCCTAGGTATAAAGCATATGCACAAACACTACACTTTACATTATGCTTAGGGGGATATCCACTCCACCCATCACATTTCATATTAATTTCTAACTTTATTACATAAATCCAATAAAACCTTTTCCCGTATATTAATTAAATCCCATAAGTAAATACCCCCAACCCTTAGTTTTAAATAAAAACTATACAATTCCCCCATATCTTGATGAACCCATCTTAACTCACCAACCGTCAATAAATTTAAGAAAATCCCTTCGGGTAAACCCATGGTCCCACTTCATTAAAACCCTTCCAATAAGTTTAATCTTGTATTTAACCTATAAAGCCTCGGCCCCCCTAAACTTTTTCTCATCCCGTCCATGTTATTTCACCTGACTACCATCTAATTGTCAACACCCAAATCCAATGATGTACAACAATATTGGGCTCACCCGACACCAGACCTTTACCCAAAGAATTAAACCCCTTCATTAAGCCCTTCTGATCATTTTTAACACGTGCTTAAATATCAAATAATCATAGTCTACTATAATTAAAACCCCTGGGCCCCACCGAAGCCCATGTTTTTTTCACCCATGCACATCCCTCACCCAATTTCCATCTGATCACCATCCCCCTCATCCGACGGTCCATATCGATATTGGCCGCGCCCGATGGCCGATCGTTACCTGTGCAATAAAGTAGTTTTCCCCCAAACCCGAAAGGCTACGTGTCAGGTGCAAAGGTAGATTGGGTGACCCCTCCTCAATACCCCCCGACCCTCATAAGTGGTATGAAGGCCTCCAATATTATCTCCCCACCAACTCGATAAACCACCTACTCTTCATAATATGAATTTTTGTGCTAAATTTAAAAATTTGCCCGTTAAACCCTGAAAACCCTTGTTTTCATTCCTTCTGCCCATTTCATAGTAAAACCCATTAAACCCTTCCAGCACCACCCTAAACCTCTGCAACACAATTCGACCTCTAATCACTCTCAAAATGTTGCCATGACTCCTTTTTCAGACATCCCTATGCAATAAAGCCACCAATTAACTTTCCTCCCAACTTGTGTTTTCTCAATGATTGTTGTATTTTGCAGGTAATTAGCAGAAGACTAGATCTTTGATAAACAATTTTGATACTAGCCATAAAACTTGTTTACTCCAAGACTCGACAGGAAACCTATTCGAAAACCTTCATTCAGAAGAAGAAAACAATTACATATAGAACAAAGAAGAAAACATTCACATAGAAGCATTGACTGTCAAAATAGAGGAACCAGATAGATTGTACAGTTAGGAGACAAACAGATAAAACATACAGAAAGTTCACCAATATCCATTACCATATGCTGATACACATAAGAAAGAATTTACTAATGAAATAAACAGTAAAAAGTTAAAATGTACAGTAAAAGAAAAAACACAGTAAAGGATATTGACAGGTCATCAAAGTCAAAGAGTATCACTATAAAAGAGTACAATTGAAAGCCTAAAGTAAATGAAGCCTGTAGCATGAATGATACAAACAACAAAGAGTGTAAAGTGCTAAAACCAAACCATAAATGTCAACAGTACCACAATAAATGGGACAACATGAAAGCAGTTAAATAGCTATCTCTATCTTCTTGCCAGAAGATATTTTTATTTCCTAGATTAAATCTCAAGTTAGTTTGTGATATTTTGTAATAAAAATTTTGTATAAATACTTCACAATTCAAAGTATGTGGTGTGGATTCTCAAACATTTCTCTAGACTTCTTGATCAAAAGATTGTAAATCTATTTTATCATTGATTGAGCTAGCAAGCTGGATTGATGAATAAAGACAAGATATTTCATAGGATTCATGTGTTGAGCAAAGTGCAGGCAAGTATTCTCTCAAGTTGTTGTTATCTTTATTAAAGTTTTTTCCATAATCTTTGATGTATTTCAGAATCTATATGCTACAACTAGAGTATTATCTCATAATTTATTTGATTACACTATGTTTTAATAGTTAGGCATATAAATGTTTTCTACTGATATCTAAGTTAAGGAATTCTTAATTTCTCCTTAGTTTAGGTTGTCTCTTTATAATCTATAGAAAAGGATTCTTAATTGCCCTTTGTTTTTTATTATCATATGTTCCTCGTTTAAGTCCCGGTCTGAGAATTCTTAATTTCTCTCCCATCTTGATTCAAACCATTTTTCCATTCTGGCCCAAAGATCTGCACTCTACTCTACTATCTTGCCCTTTGAACATTCCCTTTAATGAGCTGATCCAGTTCTGCTGCCCTTCTATTGACTCCATAGCCCAATGGTCTAGAGACATCATTCTATCCATCTATTTAAAGAATCCCACCACCCAATCTTAAATACAAAATCAACCCCCCCCCCGCCCATGAACATTCATAACTAGCATGAAATCCCAACAAACAAAGCTAAATCATATATAGAGAGCCCTCTTTGAGCTTAGGTTGGCTAGATCCTATGCCCAAAAGTTGGTCTGTGGTTACCTTAGCCATTTTATTTCTTCTAATAACTGTTAGAGAAATTTCTGAGTGATAACACCTAGTAAAAATAGGTTTTTTTATTGGAAAGATTTACTGGGAATGACATTCAATAGAATAATTTTGGAACGTATTTATTAGTATCTAGTGAACTTATAGATATACGTTAAATGCCCAAAAATGTGTGTTAGATCATAGGTTCATCGAGTGGAGAGCCCATGTCTTTGTTAGGCACTAAACCTAGATGTATGGTGTGTTTTATATTGTGATTTTGCACAATAGGGTTAAGGGACACAATTTGTTGATTTTTATGAGTTGATGAAAAATTATTATACTTTTATTTGTATGATTAGGGTTCATCCTATTGAAGCATTCTACCATAGAAACTGTATTTTCTCTACACCCTCGGTTATGCACCCATGCATATCCATTATTTGAAGACTAATTAAAATATGTACTTAAAAAGGTACATTATGACATGATGTCATGGTGCTTGTAATCGTTGGAAATTACAAGGATGCACACTAACAATTGTCATTTACATGCTCAATGATATTAAGCATAAACCAAATAGTGATAGGATAGATATTATTTGTGATGTCCACATAAATGTTTGATGTGAATATGTGACTCTACTAATTTCCTATGGGATAATGTTATCAAGTTGAATCCCATCCAGAATTGCAAGCATCTATTCATAGTGGTAAATCAGGGTGAACCCTCTCAAGCTTATGTGATTACGTGGCACTATCCCTAAATAAAGTATTGTTGTATTAAACATTTCCTTTTAACCCACTTATTCTAAAGATTCAATCAGAGAACACACCGGCAAGGTCGTAGGACATCCATGAGATTGATAAGAAACAAAGATGATATTTTTACAGTAGTTATACTTCTTTTGAAATTTCAATTTGAATCGAATAGAAAACAAACTCGGTTCCATGATATTGGAGTCTGAAAATCTCACTAGTTTTGTCAGGAAACAATACTTGGGCCAAATGAAAATAATGAGTTTATTGCAGTAGACTATGAAGAATCAACCTTGACCTATGTGGAAAATCTTTCATAGATACTTCTTCCTTGAAAGAGTACTAAAAGATGCAGTTACAGTGCAAATATATACACGTAGTGCCCTTCCCATATCTGCATGGCTTCATGTACATGAAGAATCCACAATTTTGTTATTTGCATTAGAAAAGACAGTATAAAGTTTTTGAGCTCTGCAATAAGTCTTGGTTTTAAATGGGGAAGGTGTTGCTTCAAGTCTTGATGCAACATAAACAATTTTTTTAAAGTGAAGATTCTAAAGCACCAAATTTTTTCAAATTGGCATCATCTATAATCATGCTTGCTACCAGAAACTCATGCATTATTCCTTCTATATATAAACTCACACCTAGTGAAGTTGCATATCACTTTTTGGTTGGCTACCGAAATGGAAACTTAGTACCTGCATATGAGTGAGGTCCAATGTCTCTTCATCTTGTCATAGTTGCCAAGGAGCTTTCCTCTCAGCTAACAAAAATTAATATTTCTTGCTTTCTAGCCAATGTCAATGTGGCGTAGATGTATCTACCAGGTGAGGAGATCTTGAAATTAGTGGAAGAAACTCTTTTGGAGAAGTTGCCATTAAGTAAAGGATGAAAGCCATCAAAAAATGTAATGGATGATTTGAAGGCCAAGTACATAAATTTCATGTTAGAGAGGTTCCTTGATCTTTGAGAGGAAATTTGGTTCCAATAATGTGCCAAACAATTTCTCTTAAATATTGTTCTTTTGTGGAATTATAGGAAAACAAATTTCACAAGGATACTGGGGTTTCACATAACGTTTTCCAATACACAATAATACAATTCAATTAATAGAATCTTCATTCAACCTTTTTAATGATGAAACAAACTGAAAAAAGCAATGTGACATGTAAGGAATTGAATCCTTAAGTCCACAATACACTAAACACAATAAAACTGTGTATTGTTTATCAAACCTTCACAACAACAAGACATAAATATGCCCAATATAATTCCAAGTCAAAAGATAATATGTTGATAACCTAACCATAATTCTTGACTCCGTTAGATCGTTGAAATCCCTACATGATTTCGTGATCTGAAGTGCATATTAAAATCCTTCCCTTGGTTATTTCAACAATCACGAACTGGGCCCTTCATACAACATCTACTCTACCATTGAAATTCTGCAACTACTTCAAGATGTAGGAATTTATAGGGTAAGTTCCTCAGATAGAACACCAAAGGAAACCACTCACAAACAGATCACAGATCAATACACTAGTATTCTTGACGTGGTTAAAACCCTCAAAGAGGGAAACAACACGCCCTAAGCCAATGCAACATCTTTAGGCAATTTATTAATAAAAGAAATAAAATTTACATAAGCTTCTCTCATGAATGGTAACCCTATAGATGACCCTCCATGCTCTTTAAATAGAGATCATGGACCAATCAGGTGTTAAGCTGTAGATCAAGTGTCGATAATATTGAGGAGGGAATTAACCGTCAGATCACTTCATGTCTAGAACATATCGTCACTGTCAGATTGTAAGTTAAAAAAGTACATAGTAAAGAAATGCAATTTACCTAACTCTACACTAGACCAAGTTATACTTAGCTATTTCATATGTCTTTGAATATCCTAACATCCCCTCTTAAGAACAACTTGAGATAGGATTGAAGGATGTACGGATATGACACAATATGAGAAGGAAGGAGGCATTAGAGCCTATCCCCCCTTAGTGACAACTTCCTAAATTCCAACCATAAATAAAAGTTTAGTAAACCTCGCCTCTGTGAGAGCCTTCATAAAGATGTCTGTAACTTGATCATCTGCTGAACAATATTGCACTCAAGAACATGGTCATGAATGACCTCTGTGATGAACTGCATGTGTAGTTCAATGTGTTTATTGCCATTATGCTGGACTGTATCTTTTCATAGTTGAATCACACTTTGATTATGACACCAAAGTGTAGTGAGATGCTGCCACTGAAAGCCAAACTCTGATAGTATCTAATGAATCCACAAGGATTCCTTACTAGCTTCTACGGCACCACGATACTCTTCTTCCACTGAAGGAAGAGAGATGGCACTTTTTTTCTTTCAATCTTGAGTAATAGGTCCAGAACCAAGAGTGAATACATAACCTGCAGTAGACTTCCGATCATCATAGTCACAAACCTAATTAGAATCAGTGAAACTATCCAATATAGGAGATGCTTCTAGACTGTAATGAATCCCAAACTGAATTCTACCTTGAACATAACAAAGTATTCTTTTAGCTTCTTGCCAATGAATTTCATGTGGTTTTTCATAAAACGAGCAATAAGTCCAACAACAAAGGAAAGGTCAGCACGGGTATGGGTCATATTCAAAATTTTTCCTATAGCTGATGGTATAAGGTGGCATTAAGTTTAGGGGAAGTACATGTGACAAATAGTTTGGATCTAGACTAAAAGGGAAAAGGGGCAGCCTTACAATCCTCCATGTGAAAGTGGTGTAGAATATCACAGGAATAGATGGACTGGGAAAGGGAAATACCTTCCTTGCATTGCAAGACTTGAAGACCAAGAAAATAATGCAAGTGTCCTAAGTTTTTCATTTCAAACTTCTTTTTAAGGTTGGACTTCACATGGGTTATAAGGTTTGGATCACTACTAGAAAGGATAAGATCATCAACATAAAGGAAAATATTGAGAAGAGACTTGCACACTTTCTTGTTGTAAACAGTATTGTGAGAATGACACCTAGAAAAGCCAATATCTAAAAGAAGGCTATCCATTTTTCCATACCAAGCCTGAGGGGATTTATTGAGACCATAAAGGGATTTCTTAAGCCAACATACAAGGCTGGAGTCTTTTTCTATAAATCAAGGTGGTTGTTCCATATAGATTTCTTCATGGAAGTCCCCATGCAAGAAGGCAATTTAACATCCATCTGATTGAATTCTCATTTGAAAGAGGAAGTAGGGGAAATAACAAGGTGGATATATTTTATTTTGGAAACAAGGGAGAATTTTTTAGTATAGTCAATGACTTCAACTTGTGAAAAACCCTTTGCAACAATATGAGATTTATGTTTATCAACTTTTCCATCTAGTCCAAACTTGGTTCTGTAAATCCATTCTCATCTAACAACTTTTCATCACTTTGGAATAGGAACAAGATCCCATGCACCATTTGCCCATAATGAATGATATTCTTCAATCATAGTTGTGTCCCAATTTGTATGGCCTGAAGCTTCTGCAAAGGTTTCAGGATCATAATTCATTGAAGCTTGAGCTAGTAAAGTAGAGGCTCTATCAAACTGAGAACATGTACATCACTGATCTATAGGATCACCTAGAAGAGAACCTACTACATCTTGAGTAGCATAGACCCATTTTGGAAGTTGAGGAGCTGAAGGAGGATCCTGAGAAGGTGGGGGAGGATTTTTACCTCACTGTCATCATCTGAAGAAGAAATATTTTTAGAAGTAGAAGGGATAGAGAGAGGTGGCACATCCGCCGACCTAGGCTCGTAGGCCGATATATTTTTAGGAAACTTTACGTCTCTTCTAATGATAACAGTTTTGGATTTAGGCAAAAGAAGTCTATATCCTTTGAAATCTTTAGAATCTCCAAAAAAAAAAATCTTGACTCTTAGGTTCTAATATCTTATGTTTCTCATCTGGAATATGTGCCCATGCTTCACTTCCAAAGAAACAAGAGTGAGTTACATCTAGTTTAATTGACCTCCATGCTTATTCTAGAGTGATATTCTTTAAAAAGCTAGTAGGAGTGTGATTTACTATGTAATTTGCACAATTAATTGCTTCTACGCAAAAATTAAGACTAAGTCCTTTAGATTGAAGCATACAATTAGCCATTTCCTTAAGGTGAAATTATTCCTTTCAGCTACACCATTTTGTTGTGGAGTATATGGAACAATACGTTTCATTTGAATTCCATTCTCAGTGCAAAAGTTATTGAATTTGTTGTTAACATATTCTCCGCCATTATTATATCTTAGCTTAAGAGTTTGATGTCTATATTGTTTCTCAACAAAGGCCTTAAAGGCTAAGAACATGTTAAATAATTCACTCTTGAGTTTCGAGAAGTATACCCAAGTGTTTATGGAGAAATCATCAATGAAAGTTAGGAAATACTTGTAGCCAAATAGTGAAACCACTAGCATTGGACCACATAAATCACTATGCACAAGATGTAAAGGGGCTGAGACGTGCCAACAGACACGTTTTTCAGAACTACCATGATGATGTTTCGGAGTACACATCTGGAACAAACACCATTTCTACAAGATACCATACGAAGACCTATCACCATATTTTCTTTACATAGATTTTAAAGGGAGTGATAGTTTAAGTGACCAGATCGCTCATGCCAAAGTTTTCTCACTTCATCATTATGAGAAAAAGATGGGAAGGGAAAAGTTGATGACCCAAAGTTGTTAAACTTATACAACCTTGTAGAATCATCAGCAATTCTTGTAGCTAAAATCTGTCTAGGATCTCTGGGGTCCTTAATTACAACATCATGAGGTGAAAATTCAATGATTTTACCAGCACCTAAATGAGTTATTTGATATATAATAGAAGGTTTCATGATAAGGTAGGAACACATAATACATTATTAAATTGACCATTGTCTAGATGAATAGTTCCAATCCCTACAACGCTAAGAGATGTATCCTCACCAGCATATATATTTTTGGTGTTACACTCATTTAGAGAAGAAAACATGGCTTTGCTTTTCTCCATGTGACAAGAAGTTCCAGAATCAATGAGTCACTATTGAGAATGAGAAGAGGAAGATATATTTAGTTCATAACCCGAGCAAGATGCTTGACAACCACATGAAGAAAGTGTTATTCCTAAAGATGAAGTTGAAGTTGAAGAGTGCTCCAAATGGATGTTATGTTTCTTCATTGCTGCTTCCAAGGCATCCATCTTCTTAAAGCATTTGGATTCTAAGTGGCCATCTCAATTACAAAGTTACAATGTCTATTAGTCTTCTTCCCTTTTCTTTTATTTTCCTTAGCATTTTACTAAACTAATTTTTCATTTTGAGACTAAAAGGGCTTAGGATTGATTTTGCATTTTGAGACTAAAATGGATTAGGACCCTTGGTTGCTTTAGGACCATTATTTTTAGGATGGTTCTTCTTAGTATTATTTGAACTTGGTTGTTGTTGGGAGGCTAAGGCTTTCTCACAAGATTTTCCAGGAATAAGAAGACCATGATGTAAGAGTTTTACTTGTTCTCTTATTAAAGAATCACTAAAGGCATCAAAATAAGGGGACTTGTAGGTTTTTCCTTGAGAAATAAAGGCTTTTATAGTAGAATGGAAGGTCGAAACAAACATAGAGTAGGTTGGTCCTAACTTTTTAAGAATGGAATAAAGAAGGCTACCATCTTGTTTCTTAACCTTAACACCTTCCAAGAGAAGTCTAAGGGTGTTGAACTTCAAAAAAGAATATTCAATGGAAGAAAAATTATTAGGGTCCAATGTAAGCAACTCATTTTCAAGTTCATAGGATCTAATTTCATTTTTAATTCCAAAAATTTTATTGAGTTGTTTCATTGCTTCATCAGGGGTATCAAGTTCTGTGATATGGAATCTAAGGTATGGAGAAATAGACATCTCTATCAACCCACGTACTTGATCTTGCCTATTTTTCCACTTGGCTGCCTTATCTTCATGTTTACATTTAGATTCTTCACCTGAGGGTATTCTATAAAGACCTTTACTTCTAAGTAAATCTGCAATGTAGGATAACCATTGGATGTAGTTGGTGCTGTCAAGAATAACTCGGCACAAACTTTCCATTTTAATAGAAACTGAAGCTGCAGATGCAGAAACTAAGTGTTCCAATGGAAAGATATTGAAAAATAGGCCTATTAAAAAGAGAAGACTTTGAAAATGGTTACAGATGAAGAAGTTATGGATTTTTGAAGAAAAGTTGTTGAAGATGCTGACAAAGTACGTGAATGTGCGGAAGTGAATGCTAATGTTATATTTTAAAAAAAATCTCTCCCGTTTCCAAACTTAATCTAATTAGCTCACTTTAACAATATAAAATAATGTGACCCACTTTTATAAATAAGCGAAATTCACTTTTACAATGGTACTTTATGCATTGCCCACTAAATTGTAACTTAAATAAAAGATAGAGACTTTAGAATTATAAGTGAGGCAATTTTTATAATGGGTGAGAACACTTTTACATAAAGTAACTTTAAAACATAAGTTACATGTGTTTTTTGAAAATATAACTGAACGAAAAGAAGACTTGAACTCAAGACCTCTATTTTCATAAAGTGACTTTGGACGAAGTGAGCCAATTTGAAATATTAGTATTTTTTGGAAAAGAGTAAGGTTTTTTTTTTTTCTTTTTTTTTCAAGTCACTAAAGCTTTGGAGTGCGTGCTTAGTTGAAAAAGCCATTTTTGCCTACAAAAAAAAAACATACAACCCAACATGGACATGCAACAAAAAAAGCCAAACCTTATGGCCTGAAGTTAGCTTTCACCAGAGACTATATATTTTCGTGAATGTTTTTGATTTTCTAAGATCACAGTAAGGCACGACGAAAAAGAGCATATGCATGAGAAAAATCCCTCCTTTTTGTTTTCGATTTGTCCAGATCGCACAGAGTGGCAGGGGAAAGTGTTTACACATAAATTCAAGGTATAGATCCGGTAATAAAAAATAGATAGATAAATAAACCGAAATAAATAGAGAGATAAATAACTAAAACTGCAAATAATGATTGTATACCTCCTGATCTCAAAAATTACGTAACTAGGGCTACCAAAAACATTTTTGCATGAAACAAAAGCGGTTCCTTACTGGAATATATGCCGCTAACACAATAGAGTAGTCGTCTCCACCCGAAAGTGGTAAAAAATAGTAGATCTATGAAACGACAGTCAAATGTAGTTGTACTAGCTTTGGATTTGGATCACCAATGGATGTGACCCTCAAATAGATTTGATACCATGTAGGAATTTACAGGTTAAGTTCCTTAGATAGAAAATCAAAGGAAACTACTCACAAACAAATCACAGATCAATACACCAGTATTCGCCTTGATGTGGTTAAAACCCTTAAAGAGCGAAATAATCCATGGCTTGAGCCAGCGCAGCCATTTCAGGCAATTTCTTAATAAAAGAAATAAAATTTACATAATATTCTCTCATGAACAGTCACCCTACAAATGAACCTCCATGCTTTTTAAATAGAGATCATGGACCAATCGGGTTTTAAGACACAGATCAAGTGTTAGTAATATCTAGGAGAGAATGAACCATCAGATCACTTCATGACTATAACATATTGTGATCGTCAGATTGTAAGTTACAAAAGTATATAGTAAAGAAATACAAATTACCTAACTCTACACTAGACCAAGTTATACTTCACTATTTCCTATGTGTCGGAATATCCTAACACATGAGATCAAATTTGCTATAGAAATCCATGAACTGTATGATGCATAAGCTCAGATCTATTTCAGGGGTCCATGAATCACTAGCTTAGAGCTAAGATCTGCTACACGATTTTCAGAATGCCAGAGTTGACCGTCTGAACCATTACAGCAGCCTCCAACCAGAGTTGTTTAGGGTGCCAGATTGTCTTAGTGGTAGTTTCATAATAACACTATCAAATAATATCCTTAGTTGATCCCACATCATAGTTTTACAACTGGAACAATATCTTCTAGTCACGGAGCAAATCGGAGGTCTATTTTTCAATTATTTTCCTTCCAAAATATGACTAAAATATGATTCATTCGTTGAAATTTATTACACAAATATTAACAATGATGTGAAAGCTCATTTAAAATTATTGTTACACAAATTAGGAAGATCTGAAAATCAATTAAAAAAATATTGATTAAAACATACTTGAGAAAAGAAAAAAATAAAAAATAAAAAAAATCTCAATTCTAAGCTTAGTAAAGTATCGAACTTAATCATAGCTTAAATATGCATCGCTGAGTTCATTTCTTGGTTTTTGTTAGGTCCCTATGATACTAGTGATTTGCGCATTACTATTTTCATTGTAGCTTTTATTGTTATTGTTGTGCCCCTATTGTCCCCATATTGTTATTATTGTGCCCCATTGAATCCAACTATTATTATTGTTGTGCCCTTATATTATTATTGTTATGTCGGCTTTCATTATATTGTGACCCCTTAGACTCCTATATATAGAAATGAGATTTTGTCATTTGTATCATCCAATAATTATTCATTTGTGTAATGTAAATGAGGTTTCCCCCTAAAAGAGGCTGATTTAGAAGTTGTTGATATATATTTTCTTCTATTTTGTGAGTTGGTTAGATAACATTTGGTATGAGAGTTTTGGATTCTAGGGTTTTGCTGCTCCAAACAAGTCATTATTTCAGAAGCATAAATTAAAACCCATTTTATTTGAAATATCGATGAATCCCGGGTCCAAATTTCAGATATGTTCTTGGTATATTTTCGAAGATAGTATCCAATGAGGTTATTGTTTTTGCAGGCTCCTGAATTATATCTCAAACATGTGACATGGGGAAAGTCATCATAAATTTCTCTCTAAGCATCAGATTGAACTTTCGTAAAACATTATAGAAAGAGGATGACCAATATTTTTCTCTGTATCAGTTACAGGTTCTAGGTTTGAAACAATGACATGTGGCACTTCACACAAGTTCATTCTACTGAACCAATATATAACTAGGTCATCGTGGGTGATTTGGCATAAATCTTTCTTGGAAAATCCAATCTTGATCAAGCTTGTGGGATTGGAAAGAGGACTTAGTGGGATACATTAGGATGCAATTTTAAACCTTGAAGATCTAAAATTATAGAGACACAATAGGTTCAATATCAAGCACCCACAAAGTGAAAAACAATCTGCAATTTGTTTTAAATTTTGCATAAGTTTGGTTTCAAAAATTAGTTTGAAGGAATTCAGAGGGCATAGTGAAGCATTATTATCATTAGTTAATGTCTCGAAGAAGGAAAATGGAAACACCTAGTAAGAAACATGAAAGCTCTAGCATGACTAATGAATAAGAGGGAGAAATACAACATGATATAGAAAAATTATGAAACCAAGTGCAACAAAACTCACTCTCACAAAAAGTAAGAAAAGCTAAGATGGATGGCGTGGAAGCTAAAATGGATGGTATAGAAGAAACATTTAAAGGAAACTTGGAATATTTTAAGAGAGTTATGGAGGCTAATATGGACGGTATAAAAGAAAATTTTAAAGGAAACATTGAAGATTTGAAGACAGATTTGAAACATTTGCTACAAGAAATGCTTACTAATGGCAAAAGGGTAGTAAAGGAAACTCATGAGGAGAAAAAAAGAAATGTTAATCATGATTTCATAGAGTGTAATGGTGGATTGAAGATGCACCAGGTTCCAAAGATAGATATGAGGAAGTTGGTGGAAAGGATCCTGTAACATGGATACTACAGATGGAGCAAAATTTTGATCTCCATAATGTGAAAAACACACACAAGGTACAGATTGCAACTTAATATTTGGAACCAAATCAGTTTGTATGGTATCAATGGCTTTTATTTCATAAAAAAATTGTGACCTGCAAACTTTTTACAGAAGAAATGATATTACATTATGAGGATACAAAAGGGAACACTTATTTTAGCGAATTGATAAATCTCAAACAAAAGGGTTCAATGATGGAGCACATTGAGGACTTCCACAAATTGATTATAAGGGTAAAAGATATTCCAGAGGAGCATAGGATTGACGTGTTCATAGGAACTTTAAAGAATATCATCCAACATGAGGTTCACCTAATTAATTGGATAAGGAATTAAGGTTGGAAAGGAAAATGGAAGGAAAAATTATGGAAACAAGAAAGGCTACCAGTCACACTATAAAGATGGAAATGTTGTTGCCCCTAGCCTTCCACAACCTACAAGATTGACACCAGACCAATTGGAATAAAATATAGCAAAGGGGATTTGTTATAGTTATGATAGAAAATACACTAAAGGTCATAAGTGTGCTAAGAAGAATTTATTTTACATAGATTGTGAAGAGGAGGAAGAAAAGGAACAAGAAACGTCAAAAGAAGAGGATATACGCTAGGAAAACAACCCTATAGAAAGAAGAAATGAATCTGACCATATATTGTAATGCATTGGCTGGAACTACCACTCCTCAAACTATGAAGATAGAAGCACCTATCGAGAAGAAAAAGGTAATAGTGTTGATTGATTTCGGAAGTACCCATAATTTTATTCATTGTAAGATAGCTAAGGAATTGAATTTCTTCCTATATCCAGCACCAGAGTGTGAAGTGATGGTTGCAAGTAGAGGAACCATAAATTTCCCTAGAAGGTGCCATAATATCAAGCAATCCATTGCAAAATATGTATTGAATATCCCAATGCTTTCCATTCCAATGGGTGGTGATGATGTTGCACTAGGAGTCCAATGGCTACAATCCTTGGGTACAATAGCTCTTAATTTTTGAGAACTTTTCAAGAAATTTTCTTCGAAAGGAAAGGAAGTTGAAATAACGGGTATCACATGGGAACTAGGAAATATAATAAGCTCTAACGGAATGACAAATATTATAAAGAAAGATCAATGACATGTAATTGCACAATTATGTTTGCTATAGGTTCCCACATCGAAATCATCTATTTCTCCATATCTCCAAAAAGTCTTGGACAATCATTCCAAGGTATTTGAGACTCCTAAAGGCCTCCCACCTATTCATGATCATGTTCATGCTATTCATTTGATTCCAGGAAGCATTTCTCCAAACATTAGGCCTTACAGATATCCCTTTTCCGAAAAGAGTGAAATTGAATGTATGGTTGTAGAAATGCTAGAGGCTGGTATAATCCAACCTAGTCAAAGTTATTTCTCTACTCTAGTAGTATTGGTGCGCAAGAAGGATGGGTCATGGAACATGTGTCTGCATTATAGGGAGCTCAACAAGATCAATATTAAATGTAAATTTTCCATTGTTGTTAGAGATAAATTATCGAATGAATTGCATGGATCAATTCACTTCACCAAGTTGGATCTTCATTCAGGATATCATCAAATCATAATGAACACTGAAGACATTCCAAAAACATCATTTATAACTCATGAGGGTAATTATGAATTTTTGGTGATGCCTTTTGGCCTTACAAATGCACCTTCTATATTTCAAGGTTAGATGAATTCCATTTTCAAACCCCTCCTTAGAATAATTGTGTTAGTATTTTTTAATGATATGCTAATCTACATCAAGTCTTGGAAGGATCATGTTCAACATGTTGACATGGCACTCAAAATATTGGAAGAGAAACAATTATATGTAAAATGCTTCAAATGTTTCTTTGGAGTACAAGAGGTGGAATATTTGGGTCATATTATATATCATGCAGGTGTAAAGGTAGACCCTAGAAAAATTAAAGCCATTAAGGAATGGAAAATCCCCACATCCATAAAGCATCTCCAAGGATTTATTTGGTGATGGGGTATTATCGCAAGTTTGTTAAGAATTATGGGTGAATAGAAGCACCTATAACAACATTATTAAAGAAATATGCATGTTCATGGACTCCAAAAAATGAAGGCCTTTCGACATCTTAAAGAGAAAATGTGCCAAGCACCAGTCTTAGCTACACCAGACTTCACAAAAACCTTTATTGTGGAAAGTGATGCCTCAAGAAATAGAATTGGTCTTGTTTTAATGGATGAAGAAAGACCCAATTCTTTTGAAAGTCATCCAATCAAAGGAAAGTATTTACACAAAGCTATTTATGAGAAGGAAATGTTGGAAATACTACATGCACTTAATAAATGGCAACCCTACCTAATGGGAAGACACTTCAAGATAAAAACATATCATGATAGTATTAAATACTTTTTAGAACAAATATTATCTTCTGAAGAGCAAAAAAAATGGGTCACAAAGATGTTAGGTTATGACTTTGAAATCATCTACAAAAAAGGGAAGCAAAATGTTGTGGCAGATGCACTTTCAAGAAAGGATGAGGATGTGGAAGCATTTCTTTGCGTCATTTATATTATCCAACCAGATTGGATAAATGAAGCAAGGGATGAATGGAAGAATGATGAGGAAGTGTGGGCACTCATTCAAAAGATACAATAAGATCCCAGTACATCTGATACATTTAGCTGGAAAAATGATTCGTTATGGTACAAGGATCGATTATACCTATGTAAGAATTCACAACTAAAACAAAATATTCTTAGGGAATTGCACACCTATCCCTTAGGAGGGTACTCAAGATTTCTAAAAACCTACCACAGGGTTAAGAAGGATTTTTTTGGGATGGCCTTAAATCGGATATTCAAAAGTTTGTGGCTGAATTTTTGTTTACCAACAAAATAAAATTGAAACAATTAAGACCTTAGGACTATTACAACCTTTATCCATTCCAAGCCAACGTTGGGAGGAGGTTTTAATGGATTTTATCATAGGTTTACCCAACTCTGAAGGAAATAGTGTTATCATGGTGGTAATTGACAAACTTACCAAGTATGCACACTTATGTGCATTATCTCATCCATTTAAAGCGAGTACAGTTTCTACTGCATTTATGGAAACAATTGAAAAGCTACATGGAAACCCAAAGATTGTTGTAAGCGACAAAGATCCCATTTTCACTAGAAATTTTTGGACATAATTATTTTCTTGTCTTGGTACTTAGTTAGCTCATAGCTCAGCTTATCATCCTCAATCTGATGGGCAAACTGAGATAGTAAAAAAATGTTTGGAAGGTTATCATCGTTGCTTTGTATCTGATAAATAGACACAATGGG
>APFE031510873.1:0-13610 GCA_000404065.3 Pinus taeda
TGGAGGCACCATCCTCTGCAGATCCTATCTCATATTTTACCATGTTTAAACCAACAGTAACTGAAAATGACTGCCCTTAAAGGGGAAACTAGTCCAAAATTCAAGGATTGAGCTGCCCACGCAAGGGAACCAGCTTTTAATAACATTGTAGTACAGTTTTTTTACCAAAACAACAAAATTGACATCAATTTTAACAAAACTTCAAAACAGACCAAAAAAAGACCTTAGCTTGCAAGGTGTCAGTAGGTGGCGGAGATTCCTCCACAATGAGACACTTGTAGGCATCCATATCTTCTTCGTTGTGCTATTGCCCGTTCGTCGTGGCTTCCATATTCGCATTGTCGCCTGGAGTGTTGTGTACCTGAGCAGCGTCCGTCTGGTTCAGAGTTTCACCATGAGTTCTGCAAGTCCCCGAGCTACTACTAGGAGTTTTCCGTGTGCTAGTGCTGGTCCTTTCCTGAATGATGCGTTTTGAGCCGATAGAGCTCAATGGCTCCTCTCTGAAGGCAACAAAAATGGTAGCTATAATGCATGGGCACTCCAACGTACAACAAAACTGGAACTGAGTAGAATGGCAGGAATGCATCGTCGGGTCAGGGTCATCAGGAGGTTGTTGGGCGTCTGCAACACGCCTAGAGCTGGCTATCTGGGCACGCCCCCTACCATTGCGGGTGGTGGGATACCAACCTGTGAAGTGAGCAGTTTTCGGGGGCGAGGAGGAATCCACAAGAGTGGAAGTAGAGAGGGACAATAAGGGAGGCCGAGGTGCTCTGCCTCTACTGCTACCCCTTCTACATCTCATCCTGTGCCGCAAACGAGGCATAGTGGTCTAGTTGGAATTGGTTCGATGGGTGCTTGGAGGAGAAGGATGAGGGATGGAATGGACAGTGGAGGCAGGAGAATGGGGAATTTGATTATCAGAAGTAGAATTCAGGGATGAAGCAACAGTTCTGAAACAACAAATCAGGTTATGCGAGAAGTGGGCACCTTCAACCATTTCAATGCAACAGAGGATTTGACACCTTCTCCTCGTAGTTGTGCGAGAGCTCGGCTCTGCAGCAACGGGGAGGCAGTTACAGGCCAAAGGAGGCAGGACGGGGCGAAGGCGATCCTAAATTGCCATCTTATGGATCAGTGTGAGGTATCCTCGACCTTCCCACAACATTAATTTTTTTTTTTGTTTTCACACAGCATTAAAACACCATTAATTATGGCAGTGGGATTCTGGGTGGAAGCGTGGGTGGCCATGTGGCCACGCCACTTGCCAGCCCGAATTAGCTGCGTTGTACCAGTGAAATTAATCACTCGCATCCGGGAGTTCTGGATCTCTCCACACCAGATTGATGCATTCCTGTAAATGAGAGTTGCCATTTAAAATGTTTAGCGAGCCAACGTTTAGAACTCGTTCACTATTCACCCCTAGATTTTCCAGGAGATCCGCCACTTTATTGCCTTCCCATTTGATATGTTGTAATGTGATTGCTCTATTGGTTAAGAGCCATTTTTCTATGAGGTCTAAACAATCCGCTAATCTCTAGCTGTTGGCTACTTTGTGGACAGGTGTACTTTGAAGAATTTGATTGGCTATAGTGATAAGGATTTGTGATTCTCCTTCAATTATTATAGGAAAAAAAACCATGCTGCTGAGCCAAGCATAGTCCCTGCCATAGTCCTTCTAATTCCGCTGAGTTGTTTGTGTCCCATCCCATTGATCCATAGAATATCAAGAGAGGTATTCCTTCATGATCCCTGAAGATTCCTCCGTAGCCTGCCTTACCTAGGTTGCCTTTGGAGGCTCCATCAACATTTAATTGTAGCATTCCTTGGGAAGGAGGTTTCCATTGACTTGGAGCGTTGGAATTTTGATAGAGGTTGTTGGAATGCTCATGGGTTTGGGGGATTCAAAGATGCCAATTCTCCCATATATTCTTCTCTTGAGGTAAGGTAGGTAAGTCCTCTTCACGCCAATTTTGAAGAGTCAAGGTTTCCTATAGATTGTTGCAAAGATTATTCCATATGGTATCTAGAGGAGTGTATTAATTCTTAAAAATGCACATATTTCTTTCTTTCCATAAAGTCCATACAAGAAGGCCTGGAATTATTTTCCAGAGAGAGTTTAGCAATATGCTCTTGTAAGGATCTATTTTCGAATGGTGTTTGTAATATCCTGTGGTACTCTACCCCTCTTTTGACATCTGAATTCAATTTTTTCCCATATTTTATTGGCAAGGTGGCATGTGTCCATGAGATGCTGTATTGTCTCTTCCTGTTGGTTGCAATTAGGGCATCGAGAGGGCCCATGGAAGCTTTTCTTCCTCAGATTGTCCCAGGTGAGAATCCTTTTTTGACATAGTAGCCAGAGAAACGTTGAGATCTTGGGCCAAATAACCGGAGACCATATTTTGTCCCACATTGGGTCTTTTCCATCCTGATCTCCAATCAAGAGATTGTATGCCTCCTTTGTAGTGAAAGTCCCACGTGGTGTATATCCCCAGCTTAGAATATCCTTCTTTTCTAAGAATCAGATTTTCCTGTTCATGAGTTATGTATCAAGCTCATTATGGATTTTCTCTGTTCCTCGTCAGATTATTTGTGCTGAATTTAGCCATTGCCTATATCCCTGATTGAGGGCTGGAGTCCAATGTTGATTGATTGTTTCCTCCTGTTGCGTTTCCCAATCCTCTGTATGTGGATGTTTAGATAAATTGTTGAGTCGTGGTCTTTGATGCCAAGAGCATTACTACCATCTCTGATTTCCCAGAAACTGTGCTTCTGTATCATGTTGCTATGTTGTTTTGTTGCATTCTAGATTAGGGAGCCCTTTTTAGTGGGAAGAAGTCTGATTAATTCATCTGGCGGCCTGTTATTTGCATATTTGGAAGTCCATAGTGTTGTCCAAGGTGTGTGTGGAGATGATAGCCATTTCGACCATATCATTGCTCCCATAACAGCATTGCTATGTTGAGGATCACGGAGACCCACCCCTCCATATTTTTTAGGGAGGCAAACTGTCATCAATTTAACCAATGCCCATTTTCTATTTTGGCCTAAGGATCCCCATAGAAATTTACGTTTCAAATTTTTTATTCTTTTAAGCACCCATTTTGGCGCTGCTAACACAGAGAAAAGATATAGAGGCATCAATTGTAAAACGGCCTTAACCAGCACCATACGACTGGCCATATTAAGGGCTCTATATGTCCAGGAAGAAAGGCGGGCTTCAAGCTTTTTGCGGAGCAAATGCCATGAGGCATGTTTAATAGCTGAATCAGTTAATGGGGCACCAAAATACCTTAAGGGAAGGGAGGATTTAGAGAATCCAAGGATGCGAGATATAGAGGATTGAGTGGAGTGGGGAGTGTGAAAAAAGAAGATTTGGGATTTTGCAGTGTTGATGCTGGCTTCAGATGCTTCCGAATATTCATCAAGCAAAGATTTAAATTTAAAAGCTTCTTGAACTGAAGGGTGCCCAAACAACATGTTGTCATCTATAAACTATTGATGAGTGATGGCTGGGGAATCATGGATAGAGATGCATTTGATCTGCTGAGTATGAAGAGTGTTCTTTATTAGATGTGCTAGCCCTTCAACCATTAACACAAAAAGAAAGGGAGAGAGAGGGTCTCCTTGGCAAATTCCTCTTGAGGGGTGGAAAGGACGAGAGGTAATACCATTTACTAAAATAGAGAAAAAAGTGGAGAAGACCAGATTCATTACCCATTTGACCCAAGTAGGAGAGAAACCAAAGGCAGTAAGCATTCTTTGCATGTATATCCAGCTTAATTTGTCAAAAGCTTTTGAGAGATCAATTTTGAGAAGCATACCTAATTTTTTGTTGTGCTTTAAAGAATGAATGATCTCATGTGTGAGGATGATGTCGTTAATGATTTATCATCCTTATACATATCCAGATTGTTCTTGTGATATGCTAGAGAATCCGTTCTATTGCTGGCTGTCTCTTGATTTGTGGTTCCTGATGAACTTTTTGAAATGCTGGAGTAACTCTCTTTCAATATCAGCGTGTTGTTCCATCCTTTCTCCCTGCTAATTTTGAATTTGAGTGATTTTATTGTGCATTCTTCTTTGAATGGTGGTGCGGTGAAAGAATTTTGTGTTCCGCACCCCCTCTTTTAGTCATTTTACTCTGAATTTCTGCCTCTGGAGGATCTCTTCTTGCTTTCTTCTTTCATATAGTTGCTTCTGAAGGTTCTGTTCTTTTTCGACCAAAGTTTCTGTCCTTCCGTCAGTATTTATTTGTTGCTGAATTTCCATCATTTCTTGTGCTAGAGCTGTTTGGGCTTGAAAGATATTTCCAAAGGTCGTTTGATTTCATTGCTTGATATGTGCTTTGAGATGTTTAAGTCATTGTTGAAGTTGATACAATTTTGTCCTTCTGGGGGTATGAAACTTTTCCAAACGGAGATGACCATAGTACTGAAATCCAAGTGGGTAAGGCAAAATGCTTCAAAGCGGAAGGGTCTCCTTGTGGAGTTGCTAGGTCTTTGCCATTGAAATGATATGGGCTAGTGATCTGACCCTGAAAGCGACAAGATTGAGGCAGTAAAATCTCCTCCTACAGGAATTGCATTTTCAGATAACAAGAAGCGATCCAACCACAAGGCTATTTGTTGTGAGCCTGATATTTTATTGTTCTAGGTGTACATTCCATTGTTAAAAGGCAGATCAATTAGCCAGTTATTTTGAGTGAAATCCTTGAAATGGCTGCTTTCCATATCTAGTCTGACCCGACTTACATTCTTTTCCTGAAGCTTAGTGATCATATTGAAGTCACCCCCTGTAATCCAGAGAGGATGGGCTCTGGTGGAGTTGATCCTTGCAATTGTGTTCAACAATGCCAATTTGTTCACAACATCCTGAGGGAAATAGAAATTGGTGAGATGTCCATGAATATTGGTCCCAATAATATGAAAATTTGCTTGAATGAGATTATGATTCGCATGAAAATCAGTGAGTGAAATAGCTTTTGTATCCCATGCTATTGCTAGTCATTCTGATTAAGCTCTTAAACTCCGAAGATTATTTTACTGACCCATCTTTAAACAAAACCTTGGAGAGAATTCGAAACACATTTAAAGACTTCGACACAGTTGACTCATATCATATTCTGCGGGATTTAGACAAGCAAGCAAACTTGCTGGAAAATAAAGGTTTCCTGTTGTCTCAAGGTAATCTTAGCCTTAATGGAGGACCTTGCTCGATTCATCCTTTGCCTTAGACAATCTACAGAAGGCAGATCTGCACTCACTGGCCCCAATATTCAGTGTGAGAGTGGTAATTGGAACCTTGAAAGTCACAGTCAGGATCGCCAAGCAGCAAGCAGATGGAACAACAAGCACAAGGATTATCAAGCAGAAGGAACAACACCGAAATGTATAACAGCAGATGGCAGAAGGAACAGCCACAGAAGGAATAGCCGCAGAAGGAACAATAACCAGAAGGAACAACACCAGAAGGAACAACAAGCAGAAGGAACAATAGGTTGAAGGAACAACAACAACAAAAGGAACAATAAGCATATCAAGGAACAACAGTAGAAAGAATAGCAACCAGAAGGAACAACAACAGAAGGAATAGTACCAGAAGGAACAATACCAGAAGGAAAACCAAGCAGAAGGAACAATAGTAGTAGGAACAACATCCGAAGGAACAACAGGCCGAAGGAATAGCAATAGAAGGAACAACAAGCAGAAGGAACAGCAGGCCAAAGGAATAGCAACAGAAGGAACAACATCTGAAGGAATAGTAGGCCGAAGGAGCAGTAGGCCGAAGGAACAACATCCGAAGGAACATCACCCGAAGGAACATCACCCGAAGGAACAACAGGCCAAAGGAACAATGACAAAAATGAATAATCGCTGAAGGAATGAAGATTTAAGGAACAACAAAAAGAAAAACACAAGGAAAAGGTTGTAGAAATTTCTCTTCCAGAGATAATATGTAAGACAGAAAACAAGAATAGCCGAAGAAATCACTGAATTTTTGAATATAAGCATAGGAGAAGGGACTACGTCATCAACTCTTTCTCATTGCTTAGTTTCTAAAAGCTATTGTCGATTGTAATAGGAGCATGCTCCACTTTTAGCAATAAATATATTAACCGTTCTTATTAAAAAAAAATTATTCACAAAATCTACAATTAAATTAAATTCAACTATACATTTAATATACATTATGATTAATCTTGAATTTATACATTTAATATAAAATGTGAATAATCTTGATGTTGAATTTTTTTTGGAATACTTGATATATATAATATATATATATATATATATATATATATATATATATATATGATTTTATGTTTTTCCTTATGCATTTGTTTTAAACTCAAACTCGGCTTAGACGTATTAAGGATTTGATTTGATTTCTTGACAAGAACTGCACTGGAAAATAGATTTTTGATTTTTGTGACAGGAACTAAACTTATAAAATAGTTTTTTTTTTTTTTTTAAATAATATAGTTGTTTATATAATATATTTATATATATAAATATTATATATATAATAATATATATAAATATATATAATATATATACTATATATATATAATATATATATATATAATATATTTTCTAAATATGACTAAATCTATTAATGAAACAAAAAATAATAATACATGGAGGCACCGTCCTCTGCAGATCTTGTCTCAGATTTTACCATGTTTAAACCAACAGTAGCTGAAAACGACTGCCCTCAAAGGGGAAACCAGTCCAAAATTCGAGGATTGAGTTGCCCACTGTTGAGGCCTCGAAAATTGTTGCATCAACATCGGGGGATAACCACCCGGTCCGGACCTTAATACAGCTCCTTTTCCGTTTGGGATGGTGGCTCCGACTGGATATAATGGGACCAGTTTCCCAGTAATGAATAAAAAGGGATGGATGAGTGACTGGTTTTCTAATAAATGATAATGAATGGATGACTTAATCTATAAGTGAAAATACAAATGACTATTCTATCCCGGGAAGCTTCTATTCTTAAACACAACGTTTGATGATCTCTGTTCATCAATAGGCATATAGATGACTCTATTCAATAAACATAGACATTCATTCATATAATAATTGCTTTGTTCAAATAGTTGAACAAAGTAATTAATAAAACATTGTTACACTTATCTTTTTATATTACTGATACATGTATGGTTGGAAGAAAAGCACACTGTAAACATCCAATAGTGGAAAGTATAAAGAATGCTGTTAAAGCACATGCATATATTCAATAATAGCAAGAATGATCAAATAACAATTCATATAAAAAGAATGAATTCAGACATAGATAGTAGTACCATATGAGCTTCAAATCATTCCCAACATCAATCGCAATTCGAGTTCCTTCTTCCGACTCAGAAATACTTTTAAATAAAGGCAATAGTGCACATCCACATAAAAGCTTCATTATCAAAATTGGAATAATTGGCCTAGCCTTTATAAAAAAAAATATACCTGAAGTACAGTAGTGCAACTTCAGGTTTAAGTCATATACAAAAACTTATGAACCTTTCTAAATACATGAAAGGGTCTATAAATACTAAATTAAACTAACTAACTACAAAATTAAAATGCTACTAAATTGGTATAACTTGATCTTGAATATCTCCCCCATAGCAATCTGGTAGTCGGCAGCATGATTCATCACTCTAGCTGTTTTCCTTTCGACCTGAGTTGGCATATCGCTAGCATCGGTTCCACTTCTTGAGGGCGGCTGAGACGAGAATTTAGTTGAGCAGAATAGGTGGCATCGTGTATATCGGGAATGATACACCCGATTGCATCTGTTAGGCACTTGAGGGCGGCTCTCTGCCTGTATGGTTTTACTAGGAACAACCAATAGGTGTCCCAGGTTAAACTTTTAATACCTGTGATCAATCTCCCATTCTTTTCCAACTCTAGATAACATGATTTCTCCAATGTTTTGGTCGATAGTAATTTACCTGGTGTACATTGAGAGATCATATTAGATAAATAGAGAGTATTGTTAATCAATTCAATCAAATTACTCGTGGATAATTTGCATCTAGAAACTGCTCTCTCTACCTTCATCAATTGGGACTGCCACTCCATGAATAGAATTTCTTTATGTGATTCTAAGATTTTAGGAAAATTTGCTGCCTGTCCCTCACTAGTGTCCTACCAAGTAAGAAAATCTGTTAACGTCTCATCGGCCTGCTCTAAGTCCTATCTGGCATCGACTGATTTATCTATTATTGATGTTGTTATGTCACACAGGGGTTCAACTTGAGAAATTTTATGACACAATAATCTTATTTGTGATACCAGTGCCTTATTAATCTGTAGTGCTTCTGCTCTGAAATCGGCAGACTGCAGAAGACTCTTGAACTTCTCTATTTGACCTGATAATTGAGCAATTTGCTCATATTTTGTCTTTACCATCTGTTCATTCATTGTCTTCAATTTTGCTAATGCCTCCGATAGTTCTTTCTGCCTTTGAATGGCACTCGAATCTACCCTCTGTTTCTCTTCATGCAACTGCTTGTTCAGTTGATTATTTAACTGTTGCTGCGTGGACAATTGTTGTTGTAATTATTTTGCTTTCTACTGTGCCTCCGATAGCTGTGCTTGTAACGAAGCGATCGCTTGGTCTTTTTCTTTTAACAAATTACTCACTTCCGATGCATTGTCCATGGTGGCCGCTGAATAGGCTCTAGCATATTGGGACAACTTTGTTAGGTCATCAGAAGGATCGAACTCCTCCTTCCAAACTACGTCGGCTGTCACTGTTTGTTCAGGGAAGAGGGAAGGTTGATCAATCCTTCTCCTTTTCCGCAGTCGCTTTACTACGGCCCTGTGCTTTGGGCTATAAAAGACATCCAATGGAGGTATATCCTCCACTTGAAAAATGATTTGATCCGTAGGATCCTTGGGAATTATTTCTAAGTCTGTAGTGGGGGGTAGACCGCTGGTTCCTTCGCTTGGAACCTCTTTTGACGTTGTATCCTGTGTATCAGCCGCTTTGGATATATCGACATCTCTTGAGCTTTCAAGATTGCTTATGATTGAATCGAATTGTTGCCATTCCTGGAGTAATCTCGGGTCAATCTGGGTATCGACATTCACATCCTTACTGCTCTTCTCCTGCTGCCTTTTCTGTTCCTCCTCATGTATTCTCTCTTGTTCTTTCCTCTGTGCTTCCTCTTGTTCTTTCCTCTGTGCTTCTTCCTATTCTTTCCTCTGGAGTTCCTCCTGCTCTCTTCTTTGGGCTTCTTCAAAAATTTCTGATGTAGCAGGAGGTTCATTGGTAAGTCACTGTTCAGGCTCGCTTGACTGTGTCATCGGGGAAGTGGCTAACAAATCTAGAGGCAGAGTTTGCAACCTCTGCTCTCTAAGTTTGTTAAATTCAACTAACCCATCGTCGTGATATCTCATTTTAGCTATCGCTTGAACTTGAAATAATGACTCGACCGAGGAGAATAGGTCATCAAACTCATCTTCTTTATGTTCAAATTTAGTGAGTTTTGCCTGTTCTAGAACATTATAGACGACTTTGTTTGGATCAAATCGTATGTTAGGAAGAGTGGCGAGATTCAGTATATTTATCTTTTCTGCTTCTTTCTTTGCATGCTTGTAGTCATGCAGAGTGTAAACGCCACACCTTAGAGGAAAAGGAGGCCAGAATTGCTTCTTTGAATTCCTCAGAGTCTTTGTAGCTCCTGCGGATGTAAGATGATATGCTATCTCTCGAGCCAATATTTTGTCAGGTATATACAAGGGGAGGACATGAGGCCTGGCATGACTGCCGAAAACTCTTACATATGTAAATTTTTCTTCTCTGAACCAGGTTCCTAAGGCTGTCAAGTCAATCTCTGCTTGTGAGGAAATATTAGGAGTAGGTTTGTCAAAAATTGCATAGTAAATGGGTAACATAAATCCATTGCAAACTTGATATAGGTGGTGTTTATAATGGGATTTCCACAACTTCTGGTGATAGATATGAATGGGCATGGGGTCTTGTGGAGTCCATCTCCACCCCAACACAGGAAATTCGGAGTTAAAACACAGAGTATCTAAGATGTAGGCACTAAAGTTAAATGGAGGAATGAACCTATCAGTAACGCGGGATTTGTTTATGAACTCAAGAATAGTTGTTGCTAACTTATCAGATAATATATTCCCCCAATCCATTATTTCACTATTGCATGCTGCTTCCATTAAAAGTACCATCTCTATGGAAAATTTTGAGGAGTCATGCAACCCCCAAATCCTACACATAATCGCTCTAGCATAACAATAAGGAGAACACAAGGAATCGACAAAGTACTTACCCGAGGACTCATGCTTGTGTTTTGCTGGGTTCTGTCTCCATTCCCGTATAGGCGTTGATTCAGTTTCATTTTCATCTCTGAACTTCTCCAGAAATGCTTTGTTATACTTCTTCTCTGGTTCGGGAAAATGGTACATTTGTCTCAAATCATTGGGCTAAAATGAACCGAATACTCTCCCATCAATAGTGTAGAATGTTCTGTTTGTAATTGGGATTTACTCAACTACCCATCTTACCACATCTGTGTATGGAAGGATTTGCTCTCGAGCCACTATCTAGTGTAGGTAAGAATCGGCCAAATCCTTTAGGGTAGCCTTGGACTTCCAGTTCGAGCCTGCTGTAGCTTGTACCGATGTTTCCTGAGGTTCTTCGGCCTCAACCAGATTGTAGATACTTTGCCAAGTAGTATTACCGAGACCAATACATGTGGTGTCTGAGATTAATCCTTTTTTACTTGGTCCCGGGTCGGCAGTATGTTTTCCTGTTACTGCGGAAGCCAAAGTTGTTCCAAATTTCTTAGACTTCTTCCCCATTTGGCCTAAATTCGCTGCTTCGGAGGAGCTCTGCACAAGAGATAAAATGAACGTAATGTAGAGAATAGATGGCGCAAACCAAGTATGAAAGAATTATGTCAATCAATGAATAATGGAGGATTAACATAAGACTGCCACAGATACAATCTCAGAAGAGATTTTGGCATAACTGCTCCATTAATTGACCGTTTAAACCTGTCAATCATTTAAATGCTCATCATATCCTTTATTTCCCAAATAGTTCATTTAAGCGTGGCTTTGATTTTTTGGCGGTTGATCGTAAGTGAATCACTATCGGGAAGAGAAAGGCTTTTAATAATAATTTAAGACAATATACCCAAGCCTTATCAATCCTTTTTGAAAGTTGTGCTTAGCTTTATCACAATCGGAGGTCGGAAGAGTGCTTGAGTAGTTTCATTTATGTCATTGCGGAATCCCTGATCACCGATAGCGATATCGCTAATTCGCATCGGGAGTTTTTAGAAGAGGGCTTTTTGTTGTATGCATGTTACACTCCCCGATCGCCGATAGCGATATCTCATCGGAGCAAAGAGAGGGGCCTTTTGTTATGATTGCTTACCTTCCCGATATCTGATAGTTATTCGCGCTTGTCGCATCGGGGAAAACCAATGGGTCTTTTGTTTTGCATCCTTTGTTATTGCGATCGCTTTATCGCAATAATAAAGAATTATTCGTTTTTTATTATAAGACCGATTATATGTTGAATCAAAAGGTTTTATAATGTTTTGTTTGCTTCCGGACCTTTTGAGGAATGATAAGTTGATACCAATTTAATCTAAAAGGGACCCATTTCATATTATAGTTTTGAAAGTAAAATTTTATGAAATGGGTGGTTGTTGTATAGCACAACAATTGGCGATTCGTTGGGAGAAACAATTATCTCTGAGAAATATTGAAATACTTAGACTTTCTTTATATAGAAATCTTATCAAAGAGGAAAATTCTAATATAACTAAGTATACATACATTCTGAATATAGTAAAAGCTATTTTTGCTAATTTCTTCTCTTGTTAAAATTAAATACATTCTAAGTCTTAAATTGGCCTCTATTGGTTGATAATGATAAAACAAAAAACCTTTCCAAATTAGCCTTTTTAATTGACTCCTTTCTCATAGGTAGAGCCTTTGTTGCCAGCAAACGTTCATAGTTTCAACAGGGATACCTTTTAACCATTTGACTGTCCATTATCCCACCCATCTCAGAGTATGATTGAAAGAATGAATTCAAAATATGCTTTCATATTTTGTATTTCTTTTTCTTTTCAATTATTTTGTAAGATAAAAAGCCATTGTCTTGGTTTGGTGGCCAGCTGTTCGACAATGCCATTCACTGGTTGTAATCTAACTGAACAAGCTGGCTCGTGATGAGACCCCTTGTCTTATGATTATAAGCCATTACCCTGTTTTGGTATGCAGTGTTGGTAATGTCAGTTAAAATATTTCCCAATGATCATGGTAAGCAGGCTTATAATAAGACCCCTTATCTTTTATATCAAATATTTTAGAATTACACTCTGAGTAATCATAAACTTGGATGAATGGAATGGACAATTTTCTCCTTAAGAAAGAATGGATGACAGGGTAAGAGTTGAAGATGCTAAGATTGAATTAGTTTCTGTTTTGATATTAATAACCTTTTTGTGGCTAGTTTGAAAACATTAAAATGATTTATAGTACTTCTAAATCTTGAGAAGGTTTCACACTAAATGAAATGGGGTTTCAGAATGTGAATATACCTAATTTCCTAGAAATTGTCCCTTTTGTTTAAGGCTTTTATTTTAAAAGTAAATATCAAAACTACTTCTTTTGAGCAACTTTTCAATATAGAAAAGGCCAATGGAAGATATATTACAACTTTATTTCCTAATGGTCCTAAAAACTACAAATTCTACTGAAATTAAAAAGGAGAAGGGGTTACCTCCTCAATTGAAGAATTTCTTTAAGATGAGGCCATTAACAAGAAGAGAATCTCTTTTTCCTGATAGATCTTGTAATATGAATGTCGAATGGCCTATCTTCTCGTTAATCTGAAATGGTCCAAGCCACACCTTCTGGAACTTGGTGTGTTTACCTTTATCCTCATGGGCTTTGTCCCATTTCAGAACTAGATCACCAACCTGCAACTGTTTTGAACTGGATGAAGTTGAATCAAATGATGACTTGATAATCTGCTGATGTTTTGCATGCGTAATTTTTGCCTTTTCTCTTTCTTCTTCTAATTTTAAGATTTGATCATGTCTAAGTTGAATAGAAAAAGAGGGGCTTTCTTCAATAAACTGAACTAGGGCTAGAGAAGGAAGCACTAGATTGGTTGGTAGCACTGCTTCTTTCCCATATACAAGGTTGAATGGAGAAGTACCTTTGGAAGCCTTCTACGTTATTCTATCAACCCATAGTGCGAATATTAAAGATTTGTGCCAGTTTTTTTTATTCTGTTCAGTAGTTCGCTTAATAATTTTGACTAGATTTTTATTGGTAGACTCTGCTAAACCATTACCCTGAGGATAGTAGTTTGCAGAATATTTCAATTTAAATCCTCTTTTAATAGCGAACTAAAACATAGCATTTCCAGAGAAATAAGATGCATTATCGAAAACAAGAGCATTTGGGACACCAAAACTGGTAATGATGAATTGATCTATAAACTCTATAATTCCTTCAGAGTTTGTTGTGTTTAAAGGAATTGCTTCAACCCACTTAGTAAAGTAATCAGTAGCAGTAAGGATATACTTATGTTGTTTGGAGGACTGT
>APFE031510873.1:13867-46496 GCA_000404065.3 Pinus taeda
TTCCACTGGAGATTTGACAACTTCGGCATTTCCTTACATATTCGTGAGTATCTCTGAATAGGGTGGGCCAATAATATCTAGCATGAATGATTTTGTGGGTTATTGTGTCAGCTCCAAAATGTCCTCCTGCTGGTCCATCATGTAGCTCTTGCAAAACCTTTTGTGCTTCAGGTTTTTCTAGGCATCTTAATAAAATTGAATCATAATTTTGCCTAAAAAGTACATCATCAATGATTATGAAGTTTTTTGCTTTTAATCTAATGGCCCGTTTGTTTTTATAAGAAAGATTAGGAGGTGCATATCCATTTTTCAAACAAAATATCAAGTCTACATATTGAGATTAAGAATTAGTGATACTTATCTGGTTGATTTCTTCAATATGTTCTGTATCACCTGATTCTTGAATTTTGGATGCTCCTGCTAATAACCTGCAAAAACCTTGGCCCCTAACAATCTTTGCTGGCTTGATTTCCAAATCATATTCTTGAAGTGTTGTAACCCAATTTGCCCTTTCTTCACCTAATTCCCTTTGGATCAGTAATTGCCTTACTGCAGAAAAAGGAAATATAACTTTTGTATGGGCTTTTAAAAGGAAGGTTCTGTAATGTTTGACAGCTTTATACACAGCAAAGGCTTGTTTTTCAACTTCGGAATAATTTAGTTCTGCACCCTAAAGATTTGAACTATAAAATGAAATCGATGCTTCCAAGTTGTGATCATTAATCTGAGTGAGTACCGCTGCATAAGATGAATCAGATGCGATAGTATACAATATGAAATGATTAGAAAAATTAGGAGTGTTTAAAGCGGGGCATTAATTATTGATTGTTTGATTGAATCAAATGCTTCCTTTTCTGCAGATCCCCATCTAAACATTGAATTTTTCTTAATCATGGTTTGTAATGCTAAAATGATGTGGGAAAAATCGGGAACAAATCTCTTGACAAAGTTAATTTGACCTAAAAATGACTGCATGGATTTTTTGTTATGAGGAAATGGAATTTTAGAAATCACTTTAATCCTATCAGGATCAATATAAATACCATCTTTGGAAACGATAAAGCCTAAGAGCTTTCCTTGATTAATAGAAAAGAAGGATTTTTTGGGATTGAGTGAAATACCATACATTCTGCAGCGTTCAAAGATTTGATTCAAAACATGTAAATGATTGGATCTCTTCTTGGAAAATACAGTAATATCATCTAAATAGACAACTACTGTTTTGTTGATCAATCCTTTGAAGGCTATATAAATTGCTCTTTGGAATGTAGCTCCTGCGTTAATAAGTCCAAAAGGCATTTTCTGATAAGCATAAGTTCCCTATTTTGTTCTGAAGGTAGTTTTGAGTCTGTCATCAGGATGGACCAAAATTTGGTTATATCCTGAAAAACCATCTAAAAAGGACATTAGCTCAGAACTTGCTACTGAATGGAGTATCTGCTCCATGGTAGGTAATGGGAAATTATCTTTTTGGCTTGCCTTATTTAGATTTCCGAAATCTATACAAATCCTGATGTCGCCATTTTTCTTCCTAACAGGCACCATATTGGAAACCCAGTTTGAGTGCCGAACAGGAAAAATAATCTTAGCTTTCAAGAGTTTATTGATTTATGATTTTATTTGACTTTCTAAGTTCGGATGTATTTTTCTCAACTTTTGTTGAACTGGTTTTTGTTCAGAAAGCATTAGAATGGTATGCTGGATGATTGATGTATCGTATGTTTTTAAATCATCATATTTCCAAGCAAAGACATGTTTATTTTTTCTTAATAATTTAATGAATGCTATCCTTTCTTCCACAGAAAGTCCTAATCCAAAATTGATGTTTTGAGGGTTCTGCTCAGTACCAAGGTTTATCAATTCAAATCTTAAGGTTGAACTTTGGAGCTTTGAATTGGTTACCTGTTTAAACCTGTCTTTAATATCGTAGAGATCTTCAAGTTAACCACAGGTTTTGGTATTGAGTTTTCCTCGTGCTTTTCTTTCATCTGAATATCATGATCGCTTTCATCAATGATCTGATCATCGTAGGACTTGTCGGAAGTCAAGAAATGTAAGATGTCTTCATCGTGATTGAACACTCGCTAATTGGTGACATTGTCAGGAATCGATGGTCTAAAAATTAACTCTACTGAAAATCTATCTGGGCTATAATCTTCAGAAGGTAGGAGTTTAGAAGCAACATTGGCTAACAAGTTAGTTGCTGCATTCTGGGATCTGGGAATAGGTGAAATATTGAATGCTAAAAAATGGGATATAAGTTCCTGGACCAAGGACTGATAGTGCTTGAGGTTACTAGAGAGACAATGAATTGTATTTCTGACTTGTTTTATGACAATCTCTGAATCACCAAACACTTTCAAATATTGAATTTTAAGGCCAATCGCTTTATATAGTCCTTGAACTAAGGCCTCATACTCAGCTGTATTATTCGTGCATTCAAATTCCAACCTACAAGACAACATTGTTTTTTCTCCCTCAGGGCTAACTAAAATGCACCCTGCTCCTGATCCTTCACTGGATTTAGATCCATCAAAATATAAAGACCAAAATAAAGAATTATCAACAATTTTATTTACAGGGTTCTCAGCAACATTAACACATCTTGATCTATCGGTTTGTGAAAAAATTTCGATTTGGGATGTGAAATTGTTTACTAAGAAAGGAGATGGTTGGGAAGTATAATTGCCAAAGAATGATTCAGAAGAGTAATTCCCCAAAATATTATTGTTAAATGCTATTGGTTGATTCTCCTGTTCAAATTCTGTGATAGTATGGGTCATATGTTTCTCCCGATTGATTTTTATATGATTTGGCTTTCCCTTGTAGGGTAGCCACATATGGGACCAATCGGTAGAAATATACCCATGGAGCTTCTCAGACCAATCCCTACTCAAGATTAAACCATAAAAATCAGGTATATCAGCGATTAAGATATTAGTTCTTTGAACTACTCGTGGATCAGCTGATAACCTAATAGTCACAGAGTTGATTTCCCCTAAGACCTGGACTTTGGTTCTATCTAACTGCACAATGTGAATTGAAGACTTTTGGGGCTCAATGTTCAATTTAGAACAAACTGAAGCTGGCATTATATTAGAGGATGCCCCTGAGTCAATCAAACAGTTGTGTAAATTTCGATTATAGATTTCGTAGGTTAAGAGGAAAGGGGGGGTATGGGAATTTGATCTGTCTCCAATTAGAATCGTATCAGTAGCTTCAACTCTACTAGAAGGTGGTTGTCCTGAATCATTTGCAGCTTTAGCACTAGGAAGAGGCGAAGAAGGAACTGCATTTAGTTCCTTAAGAAGCAATTTATGCTGATGTTTTAATTTGCTAAGTTCAAACATGGTGATGTTTTCCTTAGTCTTCTTCATATCATCAACAATATTGTAATCCATTGAATCCGATACTACCAACGTTTTAGATGTTGAAGGTATATTTGAGGGTGATGGTTGGTTTTGAGGAGCTGTTGCAGCTGGCTTCTTTGTGGGTACCTTTTCCTTTGTAGTAGTAGTACTTGCACTCCTTTTCTTTGAACTTGCCTGGACAGGTTCAGGGGCACCTTTACTCCTAGTAGTCACAGGAAAAGCTTCTTGTTCATTTTCTGTATCGGAGTTAGGTAATACGAAGTCCCACATTCCATGGCATTCAAAAACTTCCTCTTCCTCGAATTCATCGGATGGTGAAATTGTTTCATCTTCTTCTTCCTCTTCAGGATCTGAATCTACATTAGATATAACATTTGGTGGTTTTGACTCAGGTTTCTTAAAATTCCTATATGGTTTCTTTGTTGAAGTTTCTGCTACTTGCTTTTTAATTTCAACCATTTCATTTGACATTGTTTTGAGGACCTTTTGTAGTCCCTCCATATCGTATGGATCTTTAGGGGTTTTCTTCTTTGAATCATCCTTAAAAGAAACTCTTTTGGATTTCCTATCTTCGAGAGCAGCTTTCTTTTCCAAAGCGATAATGCGTTTTTCCACAGCGAGGGCTTATTTCATGTTTTTGGCTAAAGTTGGTTTCCCAGCCCTATCTACAAAAATGGCTATATTTGAAGGTAGGGCTGTGATATACCACTCGCTTCTGATTTGCTCACTTGGCTTGGAAACGGTAGAGATTTTATTCAAGAGCTTATTGAATCGAGAGTTAAACTCCTTGATCGGTTCTCTAGATTCAATCCTTATATTTGAAAGATCATTAATCAGTGTCGCCAAGGATCTATCATCGCCATATTTGGTAATAAACTGCTCCTGAAAGATATTCCAGTTGGTAATGGATCCAGAGGGTAAGGAAAAATACCAAGACCCAGCTGATCCTTGTAAAGTGTAGGGGAAAATCCTAACTACAACATCTTCTTCTGTTACTCCTTTTAGATTAACTGACAACATGAAATTGTTTATGTGTTCCTCAGCCAATGTTCCAGAATCTGGATTAAATTTTGGTAACCACTTCTCAGGATAATCAGGTAATGGATGTAATGGTGCAGGCATAGTGACCGCACAAGGAATATTCCATGAATTCTGAGCCATCTTGGGAGTACCAACGATTGCCGATGGAGTTCCAGGTGTTTGGGTAGGAGTTGGTATTGAAGATTAAATAGATTGTGATGTTGAAGTTGGTGATCCCTGCTGAACAACAATATGTAATGGGGGAGTGGATGTTTGACTTCGCACTGAAGAGGATGAGATGGAAGATGATGGAGAAAAGGTCTCACTACCAGATCCTTCAGTGTTCTTTTTAGCCTTTTTCCTTTGAGGTAAAGGCAACTCAACAGGTTCTATGCCAAGTTTTTCGCTTTGAAGTCTGGTGAGAGGGTGAGGTAGATGGAATTGCGAAGTCTCACTGCCTTGAGATACTTCAGATTTTTGAGGTGATATGGAAAAGCATTGAAGTTTATGGATGAGAGACTGAACTTCAGGGGACTCAGGACTTAATCGTTGTGAAGTATGATGGGGTTGAGCAGTGGTAGTTGATCCCTCTTCTTCTCGTTTGGACACTGGTGTTTCAGAATGCAAACGGGAGGTCCGAGGTGAGGTGGAGGGAGTTTTACTCTGAGAATGGTCTATAGATTTTGATTTACTCGCCATTCATAGTTGATGGCCCTCCTTCTAGTGCCAAAAATGTTGAGGCCTCGAAAATCGTTGCATCAACATCGGGGGATAACAACCCGGTTCAAACCTTAATACAGCTCCTTTTCCGTTTGGGATGGTGGCTCCGACTGGATATAATGGGACCAGTTTCCCAGTAATGAATAAAAAGGGATGGATGAGTGACTGGTTTTCTAATAAATGATAATGAATGGATGACTTAATCTATAAGCGAAAATACAAATGACTATTCTATCCCGGGAAGCTTCTATTCTTAAGCGCAACGTTTGATGATCTCTATTCATCAATAGGCATATCGATGACTCTATTCAATAAACATAGACATTCATTCATATAATAATTTCTTTGTTCAAATAGTTGAACAAAGTAATTAATAAAACATTGTTACACTTATCTTTTTATATTACTGATACATGTATGATTGGAAGAAAAGCACGCTGTAAACATCCAATAGTGGAAAGTATAAAGAATGCTATTAAAACACATGCATATATTCAATAATAACAAGAATGATCAAATAACAATTCATATAAAAAGAATGAATTTAGAGATAGATAGTAGTACCATATGAGCTGCAAATCATTCCCAACATCAATCGCAATTCGAATTCCTTCTTCCGACTCAGAAATACTTTTAAATAAAGGCAATAGTGCACATCCACATAAAAGCTTCATTATTAAAATTGGAATAATTGGCCCAGTCTTTATAAAAAAAAATATACCTGAAGTACAGTAGTGCAACTTCAGGTTTAAGTCATATACAAAAACTTACGACCCTTTCTAAATACATGAAAGGGTCTATAAATACTAAATTAAACTAACTAACTACAAAATTAAAATGCTACTAAATTGGTGTAACTTGATCTTGAATATCTCCCCCACAACAATCTAGTATTTGGCAGCATGATTCATCACTTTAGCTGTTCGCCTTTCGACCTGAGTTGGCATTTCGCTAGCATCGGTTCCACTTCTTGAGGGTGGCTGAGATGAAAATTGACTTGAGCAGAATAGGTGGCATTGTGTACATCGGGAATGATACACCCGATTGCATCTGTTAGGCACATGAGGGCGGCTCTCTGGCTGTATGGTTTTACTAGGAACAACCAATAGGTGTCCCAAGTTAAACTTTTAATACATGTGATCAATCTCCCATTCTTTTCCAGCTCTAGATAACATGATTGCTCCAATGTTTTGGCCGATAGTAATTTACCTGGTGTACATTGAGAGATCATATTAGATAAATAGAGAGTATTGTTAATCAATTCAATCAAATTACTTGTGGATAATTTGCATCTAGAAAGTGCTCTCTCTGCCTTCATCAATTGGGACTGCCACTCCATGAATAGAATTTCTTTATGGGATTCTAAGATTTTAGGCAAATTTGCTGCCTGTCCCTTACTACTGTCTTGCCAAGTAAGAAAATCTGTTAAGGTCTCATCGGCCTGCTCTAAGTCCTGTCTGGCATCGATTGATTTATCTATTATTGATGTTGTTATGTCACACAGGGGTTCAACTTGAGCAATTTTATGACACAATAATCTTATTTGTGTTACCAGTGCCTTATTAATCTGTAGTGCTTCTACTCTGAAATCGGCAGGCTGCGGAAGACTCTTGAACTTCTCTATTTGACCTGATAATTGAGCAATTTGCTCATCTTTTGTCTTTACCATTTGTTCATTCATTGTCTTCAATTTTTCTAATGCCTCTGATAGTTCTTTCTGCTTTTAAATGGCACTCGAATCTACCCTCTGTTTCTCTTCATGCAATTTCTTGTTCAGTTGATTATTTAACTGTTGCTGCGTGGACAATTGTTGTTGTAATTGTTCTGCTTTCTGCTATGCCTCCGATAGTTGTGCTTGTAACAAAGCGATCGCCTGGTCTTTTTCTTTTAACAAATTACTCACTTCCGATGCCTTGTCCATGGTGGCCGCCGAATAGGCTCCAGCATATTGGGACAACTTTGTTAGGTCATCAGAAGGATCGAACTCCTCCTTCCAAACTACGTTGGCTGTCACTGTTTGTTCAGGGAACAGGGAAGGTTGATCAATCCTTCTCCTTTTCTGCTGTCGCTTTACTACGGCCCTGTGCTTTGGGCTATAAAATACATCCAATGGAGGTATATCCTCCACTTGTAAAATGATTTGATCCGTAGGATCCTTGGGAATTATTTCTAAATCTGTATTAGGAGGTAGACCGCTGGTTCCTTCGCTTGGAACCTATTTTGACGTTGTATCCTGTGTATCAGCTGCTTTGGATATATCGGCATCTCTTGAGCTTTCAAGATTGCTTATGATTGAATCGAATTTCTGCCATTCCTGGAGAAATCTCGGGTCAATCTGGGCATCGAGATTCACATCCTTGCTGCTCTGCTCCTGCTGCCTTTTCTGTTCCTCCTCATGTATTCTCTCTTGTTCTTTCCTCTGTGCTTCCTCTTGTTATTTCCTTTATGCTTCTTCCTGTTCTTTCCTCTGGAGTTCCTCCTGCTCTCTTCTTTGGACTTATTCAAAAATTTCTGATGTAGCAGGAGGTTCATTGGTAAGTCGTTGTTCAGGCTCGCTTGACTGTGTCATCGAGGCAGTGGCTAACAAATCTAGAGGTAGAGTTTGCAACCTCTGATCTCTAAGTTTGTTAAATTCAACTAACCCGTCATCGTGATATCTCATTTTAGCTATCGCTTGAACCTGAAATAATGACTCGGCCGAGGAGAATAGGCATCAAACTCATCTTCTTTATGTTCAAATTTAGTGAGTTTTCCCTGTTCTAGAACATTATAGACGACTTTGTTTAGATCAAATTGTATGTTAGGAAGAGTGGCAAGATTCAGTATATTTATATTTTCTGCTTCTTTCTCTGCATGCTTGTAGTCATGTATAGTGTAAACGCCACACCTTAGAGGAAAAGGAGGTCAGACTTGCTTCTTTGAATTCCTTAGAGTCTTTGTAGCTCCTGCAGATGTAAGCTGATATGCTATCTCTCGAGCCAGTAGTTTGTCGGGTATATACAAGGGGAGGACATGAGGCCTGGCATGACTACCAAAAACTCTTACATATGTAAATTTTTCTTCTCCGAACCAGGTTCCTAAGGCTGTCAAGTCAATCTCTGCTTGTGAGGAAATCTTAGAAGCAGGTTTGTCAAAAATTGCATAGTAAATGGGTAACATAAATCCATTGCAAACTTAATATAGGTGGTGTTTGTAATGGGCTTCCACAACTTCTGGTGATAGATATGAATGGGCATGGGGTCCTATGGAGTCCATATCCACCCCAGCACAGGAAATTTGGAGTTAAAACACAGAGTATCTAAGATGTAGGCACTAAAGTAAAATGGAGGAATGAACCTATGAGTAACGCGGGATTTGTTTCTGAACTCAAGAATAGCTATTTCTAACTTATCAGATAATATATTCCCCTAATCCATTATTTCGCTATTGCATGCTACTTCCATTAAAGGTACCATCTCTATTGAAAATTTTGAGGATTCATGCAACCCCCAAATCCTACACATCATCGCTCCAGCATAACAATAAGGAGAACACAAGGAATCGACAGAGTACTTACCCGAGGACTCATGCTTGTGTTTCGCTGGGTTTTGTCTCCATTCCCGTATAGGTGCTGATTCTGTTTCATTTTCACCTCTGAACTTCTCCAGAAATGCTTTGTTATACTTATTCTCTGGTTCGGGCAAATGGTACATTTGTCTCAAATCATTGGGCTGAAATGAACCGAATACTCTCCCATCAATATTGCAGAATGTTCTGTTTGTAATTGGAATTTCCTCAACTGCCCATGTTACCACATCTGTGTATGGAAGGATTTGCTCTCGAGCCGCTATCCGGTGTAGGTAAGAATCGGCCAAATCCTTTAGGGGAGCCTCGGACTTCCAGTTCGAGCCTGTTGTAGCTTGTATCGATGTTTCCTGAGGTTCTTCGGCCTCAACCAGATTGTAGATACTCTGCCAAGTAGTATTACCGAGACCAAGACATGTGGTGTCTGAGATTAATCCTTTTTTACTTGGTCCCGGATCGACAGTATATTGTCCTGTTACTGCGGAAGCCGAAGTTGTTCCAAATTTCTTAGACTTCTTCCCCATTTGGCCTAAATTCGCTGCTTCGGAGGAGCTCTGCACAAGAGATAAAATGAATGTAATGCAGAGAATAGATGACGCAAACCAAGTATGAAAGAATTATGTCAATCAATGAATAATGGAGGATTAACATAAGACTGCCACGGATACAATCTCAGAAGAGATTTTGGCATAACTGCTCCATTAATTGGTCGTTTAAACCTGTCAATCATTTAAATGCTCATCATATCCTTTATTCCCTGAATAGTTCATTTAAGCGTGGCTTTGATTTTTTGGCGGTTAATCGTAAGTGAATCACTATCGGGAAGAGAAAGGCTTTTAATAATAATTTAAGACAATATACCCAAGCCTTATCAATCCTTTTTGAAAGTCGCGCTTAGCTTTATCACAATCGGAGACTAGAAGAATGCTTGAGTAGTTTCATTTATGTCATTGCAGAATCCCCGATTACCGATAGCGATATCGCTAATTCGCATCGGGAGTTTTTATAAGTGGGCTTTTTGTTGTATGCATGTTACACTCCCCGATCGCCGATAGCGATATCACATCAGAGCAAAGAGAGGGGCCTTTTGTTATGATTCTTACCTTCCGGATATCCGATAGTTATTCGCGCTTGTCGCATCGGGGAAAACCAATGGGTCTTTTGTTATGCATCCTTTGTTATTGCGATATGCGATCTTGCGATTGCTTTATTGCAATAATAAAGAATTATTCATTTTTTATTATAAGACCAATTATATGTTGACTCAAAAGGTTTTATAATGTTTTGTTTGCTTCCGGACCTTTTGAGGAATGATAAGTTGATACCAATTTAATCTAGAAGGGACCCATTTCATATTATAGTTTTGAAAGTAAAATTTTATGAAATGGGGGGTCGTTGTATAACACAACACCCATGCAGGGGAACAAGCCTTTAATAACATTGTAGTAGATTTTTTTGACCAAAACAACAAAAGTGACATCAATTTTAACAAAACTTCAAAATGGACCAGAAAAAGACCTTAGCTTGCTAGGTGTCAGTAGGTGGCAGAGGTTCCTCCACAATGAGATACCTGTAGGCATCCATATCTTCTTCGTTGTGCTGTTGCCCATTCGTCGTGACTTCCATCTTCGCAATTCCGCTTGGAGTGTCGTGTACCTGAGTTGCGTCCGTCCAATTCAGAGCTTCACCATGAGTTCTGCGAGTCCCCGAGATGCTACCAGGAGTTTTCCATGTGCTGGTACTGGTCCTTTCCTGAATGATGTGTTCCGGGCTGACAGAGCTCTGTGGCTCCTCTCTGAAGGCAACAGAAATGGTAGCTATAATGCACGAGCACTCCAACGTACAACGAAACTAGAACTGAGTAGAATGGCAGGGATGCATCGTCGCGTCAGAGTCATCAGGAGGTTGTTGGGCGTCTGCAACACGCCTATAGCTAGCCATCTGGGCATGCCCCCTACCACTGCGGGTGGTGGGATACCGACCCATGAAGTGAGCATATGTCGAGGGAGAGGAGGAATCCACAGGAGTGGAAGTAGAGAGGGATAGTGAGGGAGGCTGAAGTGCTCTGCCTCTGCTGCTACCCCTTCTACATCTCATCCTATGCCACAAAAAAGGCATAGTGGTCTAGTTGGAATTGGTTCGACGAGTGCTTGGAGGAGTAGGATGAGGGATGGAATGGCTAGTGGAGGTAGGAGAAGGGGGAATTCGATTATCAGAAGCAGAATTCAGGGCCAAAGCAACAATTTTGAAACATTAAATCTGGTTATGCAAGAAGTGGGAACCTTCAACCATTTCAATGCAACAGAGGATCTGGCACCTTCTCCCCGTAGTAGTGCGAGAGCTCAGCTCTGCAGCAGCGGGGAGGCAGTTACAGGCCAAAGGAGCTAGGAAAGGGGGAAGGCGATCCGAAATTTCCATCTTATGGATCAATGTGAGGTATCCTCGACCTTCCCATAGCATTAAACTTTTTTGGCTTTCACACAGCATTAAAACACCATTAATTATGGCGGTGAGATTCTGGGTGGAAGCATGGGTGGCCATGTGGCCATGCCACTTGCCAGACTGGATTAGCTGCATTGTACCAACGCGATTAATCACCCACTTCAGGGAGTTCTGCATCTTTCCGCACCAGATTGATGCATTCCTGTAAATGAGAGCTGTCATTTAAAATGTTAAGCGAGCCAGCGTTTAGAACTTGTTCACTATCCACCCCTAACTTTGCCAGGAGATTCGCCACTTTATTGCCTTCCCGTTTGATATGGTTAAATGTGATTGCTCTATTGGTTAAGAGCCATTTTTCTATGAGCTCTAAACGTGTCGCTAATATCCAAATGTTGGCTACTTTGCGGACAGGTGTACCTTGAAGAATTTGATTGGCTATGTTGATAAGGATTTGTGAGTCTCCTTCAATTATTATGGGAAAAAAACCATGCAATGAGCCAAGCACAATCCTTGCCATAGTCCTTCTAATTCCACTGAGTTGTTTTTGTCCCATCCTATTGATGCATAGAATATCAAGAGAGGTATGCCTTCATGATCCCTAAAGATTCCTCCATAGCCTGCCTTACCTGGGTTTCCTTTGGAGGCTCCATCAAAATTTAATTGTAGCATTCCTTGGGAAGGAGGCTTCCATTGACTTGGAGCGTTGGAATTTTGATAGAGGTTGTTGGAGTGCTCATGGGTTTGGGAGATGCAAAGATTCCAATTCTCCCATATGTTCTTCTCCTGAGGTAAGGTAGGTAAGTCCTCTTCATGCCAATTTTGAAGAGCCAAGGTATTGTTGCAAAAACTATTCCATATGGTATCTAGAGGAGTGCATTGATTCTTAAACATGTGTCTGTTTCTTTCATTCCATAAAGTTCATACAAGTAGGCCTGGAATTATTTTCCAAAGAGAGTTTACCAATCTGCTCTTGTAAGGATCGATTATCCAATTTTGAATGGTGTTTGTAATATCCTCTAGTACTCTACCCCTCTTTTGACATATGAATTCAATTTTTCCCATATTTTATTGGCAAGGTGGCATGTTTCCATGAGATGTTGGATTGTCTCTTCCTGTTGGTTGCAATTAGGGCATCACGAGGGCCCATGGAAGCTTTTCTTCCTGAGATTGTCCCAAGTGAGAATCCTTTTTTGACATAGCAGCCAAAGAAACGTTAAGATCTTGGGCCAAATAACCGGAGACCAGATTTTGTCCCACATTGGGTCTTATCCATCCTCATTGCCAATCAAGAGATTGTACGCCTCCTTTGTAGTGAAAGTCCCATGTGTTGTATATACCCATCTCAGGATATCCTTCTTGTCTGAGAATCAGATTTTCCTGTTCATGAGTTCCGTGTCAAGCTCATTATGGATTTGCTCTGTTCCTTGTCGGATTATTTGTGCCGCATTTAGCCATTGCCTATATCCCTGATGGAGAGCTGGAGTCCAATGTTGATTGACTGCTTCCTCCTACTGTGTTTCCTAATCCTCTGTGTGTGGAGGTTTAAATAAATTGTTGAGTCGTGGTCTTTGATGCCAAGAGTCAACCCAGAACCGAGCATTACTGCCATCTCTGATTTCCTAGAAACTGTGCTTTTGTATCATGTTGCTATGTTTTTTTGCTGCATTCTAGATTAGGGAGCCCTTTTTAGTGGGAAGAAGTCTGATTAATTCATCTGGCGACCTGTTATTTGCATATTTGGCAGTCCATAGTGTTGCCCAAGGTGTGTGCGGAGTTGATAGCCATTTCCACCATTTCCTTGCTCCCATAAAAACATTGCTATGTTGAGGATCACGAAGACCCGCCCCTCCATATTTTTTTGGGAGGAAAACTGTCGTCCATTTAACCAATTTCCATTTTCTATTTTGGCCTGAGGATCCCCATAGAAATTTATGTTGCAAATTTTTTATTCTTTTAAGCACCCACTTTGGTGCTGCTAACACAGAGAAAAGATATAGAGGCATCGATTGTAAAATGGCCTTAACCAACACCATACGACTGGCCATATTAAGGGCTCTATATGTCCAGGAAGAAAGGTGAGCTTTAAGCTTTTCGAGGAGAAAATGCCATGACGCATGTTTAATAGCTGAATCTTTTAATGGGGTGCCTAAATACTTTGAGGGAAGGGAGGATTTAGAGAATCCAAGGATGCGAGATATAGAGGATTGAGTGGAGTGGGGAGTGTGAAAAAAGAAGATATGGGATTTTGCATTGTTGATGTTGGCTCCAGATGCTTCCAAATATTCATCAAGCAGAGATTTAAATTTAAAAGTTTCTTGAACTGAAGGGTGCCCAAACAACATGTTGTCATCTACAAACTGTTGATGAGTGATGGCTGGGGAATCATGGATAGAGATGCCTCTGATCTGCTGAGTATGAAGAGCATTCTTTACTAGATGTCCTAGCCCTTCAACCATTAACACAAAAAGAAAGAGAGAGAGAGGGTCTTCTTGGCGAATGCCTCTTGACGGGTGGAAAGGACGAGAGGGAATACCATTTACTAAAATAGAGAAAAAAGTGGAGGAGACTAGATTCATTACCCATCTAACCCAAGTAGGAGAGAAACCGAAGGTAGTAAGCATTCTTTGCATGTATATCCAGCTTAATTTGTCAAAAGCTTTTGAGAGATCAATTTCGAGAAGCATAACTGCTTTTTTGTTGTGCTTTAAAAAATGAATGATCTCATGTGTGAGGATGATGTTGTCAATGATTTTCCGTCCTTCTACATATCCCGATTGTTCTGGCTATATTAGCATGGGAAGCAGCAGTTTCAGGCGGGAGGCTATGACTTTGGATATGACTTTGTAGATAACATTGCAAAGAGCTATTGGCCTAAATTTGTCTAGAGTTATAAAATGCTCTTCTTTAGGTATAAGTGCAATAAAGTTGGCATTTAGAGATGGAAGCAACCAATGAAAAGTTCGAGATTCTTCCACAACCTACCAAACATCCACTTTGATGAGATCCTAGAATTTATGAAAGAAGTTGGAGGTGAATCCATTTGATCCAAGATCTTTCCCCTCTTTGAGTTGATTCATTGCTATTTCAACTTCCAGTAGAGCAACTGGTCTAAGGGGTAATTGATTATGTTCTTTCGAGATGATTTTAGGGATATGCTGGAGAATCCATTCTATTGTTGGTTGTCTGTTGATTTGTGGTTTCTAATGAACGTTTTTGAAATGTTGGAGTAACTCTCTTTCAATATCAGCATGTTGTTCCATCCTTTCTCCCTGCTAATTTTGAATTTAAGTGATGTTATTGTGCATTCTTCTTTGAATGGTGGTGCGGTGAAATAATTTTGTGTTTCGCTCTCCCTCTTTTAGCCATTTTACTCTGGATTTCTGCCTCTAGAGGATCTCTTCTTGCTTTCTTCTTTCATCCAGTTTCTTCTAAAGGTTCTGTTCTTTTTTGACCAAAGTTTTTTTCCTTCCGTCAGTAATTATTTGTTTCTGAATCTCCATCATTTCTTGTGCTAGAGCTCTTTGGGCTTGAAAGATATTTCCAAAGGTCTTTTGATTCCATTGCTTGATATGTGCTTTGAGATGTTTAAGTCGTTGTTGAAGTTGATACATTTTTTATCCTTCTGGCAGTATGAAACTTTTCCAAATGGAGATGACCGTGGTACTGAAATCTGGGTGGGTAAGCCAAAATGCTTCAAACCGGAAGGGTCTCCTTGTGGAGTTAACGGGTCTTTGCCATTGCAACGATATGGGCCAGTGATCTGACCCCAAAAGTGGCAAGATTGAGGCAATAAAATCTCCTCCTACATGAATTTCATTGTTAGATAACAAGAAGCGATCCAGCCGCAAGGCTATTTGCTGTGAGCCTGATCTTTTATTGTTCCAGGTGTACATTCCATTGTCAAAAGGCAGATCGATTAGCTAATTATTTTGAATGAAATCCTTGAAGTGGTTGCTTTCCATATCTAGTCTGACCCAGCCTCCATTCTTTTCTTCAAGATTAGTGATCATATTGAAGTCACCCCCTGCAATCCAAAGAGGATGGGCTCTGGTGGAGTTGATCCTTGCAATTGTGTTCAACAATGCCAATTTGTTCGCAGCATCCTGAGGGAAATAGACATTGGTGAGATGTCCATGAATATTGGTCCCAATAATATGAAAAGTTGCTTGAATGAGATTATGATTCGCATGAAATCAGTGAGCGAAATAGCTTGTGTATCCCATGCTATTGCCAGTCCCCCTGAAGCTCCTGAAGCGTCCACTACTATTGATTGGCTTCCTGGCCAGGCTTTTGAGAGAATGGTGCCGAGGGTATTATTGTTACATTTTGTCTCTTGCATGAAGAAAATGTGAGGTTTCTCCTATTGTATCATGTTTTTGATCATTCTGTACTTCACAGGGCTGTTTAACCCTCTTAAGTTCCAAGATGTGAGTTTCATGGTCCAAGATTGGGTAGTGGCCTGTAGTACTTTGTTAACTTGGAATATCTTCCCGACTCCGCCAACATTTCCTTGATGATGATGGTTCTTTGCAGATTTGTCTTTCTTCCTCGCTTCTCGATATCTTTGGGGAAGTTTTTTCCATCCCATTGACTGCCCGGTTGAATCCCTAGAGTTCGCTGCTGATGTGCTCTAGAAAGGATTACCTCTAGAATTTCTAGTTGTCTATCTGGGATTTTATCAAACTCTTTCCTTCTGCAGGCTTTCTCAAGGCTGAATATGTCTAGATCCCCAATGTCGATACTTTCAGGTTCCTCTTCCATATGTTTGGGCTCACTGCTTCCTGCTACTAAGTCATTTGAATGCATTGATTCTTGGAGAAAGATATCCATTTCCATTCCATTGTTCCTCGATTTGGATTCCTTGGTGGGCTTGGATGTAGGGCTTGTCAGGGTCTGAGATGGTTTCGGGTCTTTCCTAGTGGCTAATGGCTGGATTACCAAAGATGGCTCGAGTATATCTTCATTGCAAATGGAGGGTTTAGAGTCATTTAAAGTTGATTGAGCTAAGATGTCAAAGTTGTTGCTAGTGGAGGGTATGGTTGAGTTGGTTATGGGATTTTTGGATCCTGAAGTGGTCTTTTTGTGGTGCTTTTTCCTGGTGTTGACTTTAGTAAATCCTTCCTCATTAGTTTTTTTTGAGGTGGTTGTTACACAGTAATTTGTCACTGTCCCTGTTACCCCTTCTCCCGCACATTGGAGGACTTATTCCGGGACCTGTGAGAAGTGACATAACCTAAAAACACTTGCATTGTATCCCCTTGATTATGTACTTCATATGCCCTGAAGACACCTTCTGCAAAATACCCATAAAAATAGCCCTTTTTCCATTGGCACGGTTCCACTGTGTATCACTCGCACCAATGGGGGAAATCCTCCAAAGAGGGCGCGCTATCTGGCGCTCTATCTCAGAATCGCACTCGCGCCAGCCAAGTTGGGTAAATGTTTTAACAAACCAACTCACGAAGGTTCTTCCTAACCTATTCATGAACTAATTCCAGCTTGAGTTAGTTCAATTGGGCTTCGAATCTCCATAGAAGGGAAGTAGTTCTCCAACTCTCATGGAAGCTTCTTAGTGATAAGGCCAATCCCATGAATCTTGTGGATGATCCTAACTCCTTTTCCTCGCTCTATATAAGCTTGTCCTTTTGCCTTTGATAAGCTAGTTAGTAGTTCTAGTCTCCAAGTTCCAAAATTCTAAGTCCCAAAGTCTGAGAATTGCTAAGTTCATGCTACAAGAAGCCTTCTTCATCCCCATAAGGCTAAATCTTAAGTGAGGAGATTCTTGTCCAAGTAACCAAGGAGAGAGAGGCTTATTCTCCATTCCCAACAAGCTTTGCAAGGCATGTGCTGCTGATCACCCAGCCAAAGGAGGATTTGATGTCAAAACTATGGTTGTATTCTTCTTTGTTTATCAATAATAATAGACGACTATCATTATGGTTACACTCTTATTGTCTTTGTAATGATGATTGAGTTATATCCTTTCTCACTGATATATAGTTGCATCTATTGGATTTTATGCTTATATTTGTGTCGTTCTTTGCATGTGCAGGTGTCTGTTCACGAGGATCGTGGGGATCGTGACCAGCCGGAGCGAAAGAACGGGAGTGATGACTCTTCTACAAGTACTAGCGTTGAATTCCAGGTAGGCCCTCATCATCAGTCTTCAATTTGCAATTAGGAACCTGCGTGTTAGCTTTGTTTGATTGTTGCTAGACCCCATTTGGGTTAGTAGGGATCGCCTCTGTCCGCAAAGGGGATTTACCTCCACAACAATTTGGCAACTCCACTGGGGAGTTGGCTTTTTGTCTTGTTGCTTGTTTTGTCTTGTTGTTTGATTTGTAAACTTTAGACGAAGCCTAAAGTCTGGCCAGATAGCCTTCGAAACGCTATTGCTCTGCATTAGCAAAGTAGATCAACGCCACTTCAGTCCATCTCCAGATTGGTTTACGAACTGAACGGCTTGGAACTTGCCTTGTTTCTTGGTTGTTTCTTGGTTCCTCCTGCTTGATTAGCTTTCTGGGTTGAATCCCTGTGTTGCTTCTTGCCCCTTGGTGTACCTACATACTGTTGACTTAGCTTTGGCTCGTTTGTTTTTTATTTTTCCATAGCAAACTCGGTTGGCGCTTGTTTATAGCGTTACAGTCATGCCAGTTGGCACAAGTTGCACATTGACAACCCGCGCCAATCCCTGAAAGCTGCTAGTTGCATCCTAACAGTCGTGCCAGGCCTGGGAACTTTTGAAGTTTGCTTGGTTTTGAGCCTCCTGAGCTTGGTCTTTGTTCTGGGTACCTTTTCTCGACTACTTGAGTGTGTTGGAGTCTTGTTTGACTGGCTTTGAGTCTCTTTTTGAGAAATTCTTAATTTGATTTCCTTTGGTCATTACTTGGAGGTCTGTCTCAGTCTTTTCACAATTTTGCACCTTTTTGCTTTAGTTTTTGCAAAAAACTTTCCCCCTCATTCGTCGGGGGGGGGGGATAAATTGTGTATGAGTGTTAATCGCCTTTGAGTGTTTTTATTTTTTGATCTTTGCAACTCTCACCCAATTTTCTTGATTTGCACTTGATTGGTTCTTAGATTACATTAGAATCATCTTGTGTTTGAGAATTCTCTTGCATAGATCACACTTGCATAATTAGAATTCTCATTTTCAGAATGTGCATAGATTACATTTGCATACTTTTCAAGTGAATTGTGCATAGATTACCTTTACCCTTCGGATGTTTGCCATTTTCTATCGATTTCACATTTCTAGCCCTAGAGCATCTAGTGGCTTTGTGTGTTGAGCCTTCCTTAGGAGTTTTGGTCTTCTATTAGTCCAGTCAACTTTCTTATTGCTCCCTTGCACTGGTTTAGTGGTTGTTAATCGTTTTATTGCATTATTTGGGTGACTTGCTCCATTTTCACTTGAATTCCGCTTTGTCTTGCTTTGAGCCTAGATTACACGGCTCATTGGTGTTTTTGGGACTTTTCTCATTCTTTGGAGGTTTGCTTGGTGATTTAGGGAACTAAATGTGCTTGTATTGAATAGAATTTGTTTGTTATCATTTCTCAAAGTTGTTTAGCACATTTTTGCCATCAACAATAAGAAAAAATCTCTTTTGCTTTGTATTAGTTAATGAGAATTAGAACTTTTCATTTTGATTAGTGATTAGTGATCTTAAAGAAAAATTTGTTAATTTCCATTAGCTGCATTAGGGAAGTTATTTGTTGTCTTGTGATCGTTTCGTTTGCATGAAAGCTCTCAAACCCTCTCGTAATTAGCGTTCATCGAATGAAATGACATATTTTGGCATATAGTTTGCATTTAGGGAATTTTGAGAGATTACATACGGTAAGGCCTGAAAACTGAAACCTAATACAAGATCAACTTTAAAATAAATTGAATGAATCTAACAACGCATTGGAACATAACACTCACTTTTTAGAGGTCTAGGCTAGAGACGTGCTCTGACATCGTTAAACCTAGTCACTTTTGTTTCCACTCAAGGTTGGGTGATTCCTCCTTTTGTGACTCAACTGTGGTCTAGTATGGACTTGTGCTCCCACGTACTGTCGAGTATATGGGGAGACCCCACTAGGTTATCATCCTTTATCCACAGGAAGCCGTGTCTGCCACCTTACGACCCGTAATGCACCGAACACAGGATTCGGGAAGATTGACTGTCGTACGGAAAGTCCTTGGTTTTCATACGATTGCCAAGGTGTATATGCAGTTTTACGAATTGTCTGGTAAACCCTTTGCCTAGTTCTCCAGAGTAGTCACTTTTTGATCCTTTTCGGACTCCCTAAAAGAAAAGGCTCATCTGAGCACTTGTCACTTCAGGCTCATTAAACATTCGAAGGTGACTAGGGTCATCTTTTTGTCCTTTTCTCGACTCTTTAAAGATGAAAAGGTCAAGTTATGTCCTTGTGTCTTAAAATTTATTTGCCCGCGATCACACGCCCTGTTAGATTTTGTTTGTTAGCCATTTGATTGTGTGTCTTGACTCTTTTTCAGCCCCGTGTGTGCGATTTTAGTTTTGATGGCAACTTTTCCAGAGTTCACCAACCCAGGAATCCCCTCTGAAGGGAATCCTGGTCATTTCCTCCTTTTGGGAATGTTGGTGCTCCTTACATGGTGACGTTGTCCCTTCCTGGGTTAACTGTTGGGTTGCCTGTTTGGTTGTTCTCAACCTCCATGGTCCCTAGTGTCTCCATTACTGGTCAATCAGTTCCTCCAACCGAACAACATCATGTTGATTCCAAGGTGGACCTCTCCAGTTCTTTGCCTAGTTCTACGTCCTCATCTTCTACTTCGCCTGGTGAAAGTCTGGATTCAAGTAACTAGGTGGCTAAGAAGAAGAAGAAGAAGAAGATGAAGAAGAAGTCGCATAAGCGAGAGGCTAAAAGTGCAGCTACTGCCCCGAGTACAGCTTAGGTCGGAACTCCTTCTGCTCCTCTGCGGAAGGTTAAGTTTCCTTGTAAATTGTGCAAGGGAGGCCATCTTCTCCGTGATTGTCCTGGAATTCTTAAGGTCTTATAAGTATGGTCTCATGATCCGACCTGCCCCTCATTGCCCTCTGGAGCTCATGGTGATGTTACCATACCAACTGGCAATGGTAACAAGAAAGGGAAGATTCGATTCCCCTGTAGACTATGTGAAGGAAACCATCTCCTTCACCGTTGTCCGCTCATGGATAAAGCTTCCACTGTTTTGGAAAGTCTTACAGCTTATTCATCCCTATTCCTCATTGGTTATCAAAGGATCTCTTCAGATCCTCTCCCTGTCGAAAAAGAGATTGACTTAGATCCTTCTCTTGTCCATCCTCCCCTTTCATAACCTAGCTGTGCTAAGCCTGTTCCAGACGAAGCATTGGTCGGAAAGAGTGTCTACTCAGTTTCACCACCCGTCGATCACTCTGTTTCGGAAGAGTGTCATGCTCATGTTCTTCTCGTCTCGTCAGATTCTCCTGAGTCCGAAAACGACTCTCCTATCCCAGCTGATCCCGAGAGTCCTTCTTCGGAGCAGGGGGGAAATCATACGATTCCCCCACCAAGTAGTTCCGTCGTTTCCTTCGACTGGAGTCACCTGATTGCTTTCTGCCTTCCATCCCGTGTGCCTTTCCAGATTACAGTACATGCCTATGATAAGGCAGTGCCTGGCATTGTTTTGGATGAGGGTGCATCTGTCAGTCTTATGCCTTCCACTACTTGGCAAGCTTTGGGCTCCCCACAGCTTGTGTCGGTCGCACAAAATCTATTAGCGTTTGACGGAGGAACTAGTCAACCCTTAGGGATCCTTCCGAAGTTCCCTATTACTTTGGGAGGCAAAACTGTCTATATAGATGTACTGGTTACCCAAGGTGCTTTAGATTTCAGTCTTCTCCTTGGCCGTGAATATGTTTATGCCATGGGGGCCCTTGTCACTTCACTTTTCCGTGTGGTTTTCTTTCCACACGACAGAAGGATCGTGACTATAGATCAATTATTGTTCTTTAGTCCTCCGATGCCTCCTGCGCAGTTGTCATCCCCTCCTGGTTTTTATCCACCAGTTGTATCTGCCCCACCGCAGGTCAACTACGTGGCTACTTATCCCGTGCTTGTATCCAGTGATGTTGCAGTCGTGCATAGTGCCCTGGGGGCATTGGGACCTGACTTCCAAGATGTGATCCTTCCACCGGGAGTGGAACTCTTGGAAGTGACGGCTTCTTGTTCATTATGATGAAGTTCGGGTGGAACATAGTTCGCTTTCCTATGTCAAGCTCCTTAAAAAATGAAACTAGGACTGGTCGGAGCACAGTTCGCTTTCCTATGTCAAGCTCCTTAAAAAATGAAACTAGGACTGGTCGGAGCATAGTTCGCTTTCCTATGTCAAGCTCCTTAAAAAATGAAATTAGGTCTGGTCGAGCATAGTTCCTGATCTTGTGTCAAGCTCCTTAAAAATGAAACAAGGGTTATGAGGATAGTTCTTTTACTATGTCAACCTCATTAAAAAATGAAACAACTCCCTTTCCAAATCGAGTCTTTTGATTAAGATCTTGTAAAATATGAGTCGAGTCTTTCCAAGATCTCGAAAGTGAACCTTCATTCCATCCACTTTGTTGAATGCAATGAAGCTTGGAGGCATGTACCTCGTTTTGCGTCATTATGCTGGGGGCATGCGAACTTATAACAAGCATAGTTTTTCGTTTCAAGCTTGTGTAAACATGAAACCGAATCCAAGCAGAGTTCTCCATGGTTCAAGCTTGTGTAAAAATGAGCCCATAACCCATTTTACATCTCTTGATTGCTATCTTTATCTGCTAAATTCTGTTAGAGGAGCCTTGGTTGTTTTCATCCCATCGCCACCATCTCTTTGGCCGATCATATGCTTTCACTTGCTTGTTTTCCTTTCCTGAGGGACTGCAGTTAAGAGTGGTTTTATTAGCTAGCCTCTTGACCATTTCATGTTTTGATCAGTTCCAACATTGTCGGAACCAGTTGCTACCCTTTATACCACTCGTTCCTCTAGGACGAGTCACCTTTAAGCTCTTTTCTAACTCGTAAAATATGAAAATATTTCCGAGTATTTTTTCCCTTTTTGACTCGTTAAAGAGAATAAAAATGGAGGTCTGCTTTCAGCTCTTTTCTGACCGTCTAAATATGAAAAGAATGCCGAGTTATTCCTCTTGACTCGTTAAAAGTAAATAAGAGGCGGACATCTTTAAAACTCTTTTCCGACCGTGTAAAGATGAAAAGATTGTCGAGCCCTTGTCGTTTCAGGTTCATTAACGGTTACGAAGCGATGTGGTTTCGATCACTTTTTTACTTTTTCAGATTGAAATCACTGCTTATGAAAAGTAATCCTCGGCCGTAATGATCAGGCGGTTCTTTCGAGCATTGTTTTATACTTTTTTGGGCTCGAGAGACACAACTTTACGAAAAAGGACACCCTTGGAGTTTCCTTTTCTGTTGTCTTTTCCAACTCTCTAAACATGAAAAGACGCCGAGTTCTTCCTTCGTCAAACTCATTAAAACTTAATGACATCGGATTCCGTCGAAATGACCATTCAAGAATATGCTATCCCCATCAAGCTTGTCATCAAAAAATAACCGGGGTACTCACCAGAAATGGTGGGGAAAATGGAACCACAATTATTGTCGTGTCGGCAGTATGTCGCTCTTGAACATGGCACTTGTCTGCATTCGTGTCTGGGTGGGGATATCTCATCTTGTTTTTACACTTGCCTTCATGGGTTTGGGTTATCCTGTTTGACCTCTCATTTTCTCATTGCCCTGTCACCATGACCCCTGATCATTTGATGTCAAATACTGCCAATTCCACTGTCATGCCGCCAATATGTTCAAGAGAAGTTGACCTTTGCAGAATACTCAACCTCCCTCTGATACCTCACAAAAAACATCTTATCCTTCTCTGTCTCGTGTCAATGATGTGGGAAACACTATGGCCCACCTTCGATCAAGGTCGCTTCTTGTCGAATTCAGCTCATTATCCAGGAAGTTGACTTAGAGACTCCCTTCAGGTGCCTTGGAGCTTGCATGCCTCAATGGCAGGTTCTTCGTGTTCAGCGTGAGGTTTTCATCATTGGCCTCCGATCGAATGATTCTACGGGTGTTCGACGTCAGCTCACTGATTCATACGCCATAGATTGTACCTATAGTACCTTGAGGACCATTGTCATTATTGGTGGTATCTCTCGTGTTTGTTAACAGTTTTCATCATTGACTGGTAATCAGGCGATGTTCTTGCATGTTCGACTTCGACTCCGATATTGACATGCTTGAACTTGTACTTTGTTCGAGTCGAGATGTAGCGCAAGACCCTGGATTTTGTCTGTTGAGATCCAGGTTGTGATTTTGTGGATTATTATGATCATTACATGACTCATTCACTGGATGGCTGCAACCATCCTTGAGTCTACTTATCGATCCTTACTGGATGGCTGCGCCCATACCTTGGATCTGGGTTTTTATGTACTCTGCTGTGGATGGCTGCGCCCATACCATATACATCATGTACTTGAGATATCAGTTGTACTTCTTCATGCAGGTTCTCCGGCAGTGGTGTTTTCAGTTGGCCATGTTCTTGTAAAGCATTTCACCCCTCTCTCTCTCAGGCCTCATGCTTTAGGGGGCATCTATTACACAGTAATTTGTCACCGTCCCTGTTACCCCTTCTCCCGCACATTGGAGGATTTATTCTGGGACCTGTGAGAAGTGACATAACCTGAAAACACTTGCATTGTATCCCCTTGAGTATGTACTCCATATGCCCTGAAGACACCTTCTGCAAAATACCCATAAAAATAGCCCTTTTTCCATTGGCGCGGTTCCACTGTGTATCACTCGCGCTAATGGGGGAAATCCTCAAAAGAGGGCACGCCAGCTGGTAAAGTTTTTAACAAACCAACTCACGAAGGTTCTTCCTAACCTATTCATGAACTGATTCCATCTTGAGTTAGTTCAGTTGGGCTTCGAATCTTCATAGTAGGGAAGTAGTTCTCCACCTCTCATGGAAGCTTCTTAGTGATAAGGCCAATCCCATGAATCTTGTGGATGATCCTAACTCCTTCTCCTCTCTCTATATAAGCTTGTCCTTTTGCCTTTGACAAGCTAGTTAGTAGTTCTAGTCTCCAAGTTCCAAAATTCTAAGTCCCAAAGTCTGAGAATTGCTAAGTTCATGCTACAAGAAGCCTTCTTCATCCCCATAAGGCTAAATATTAAGTGAGGAGATTCTTGTCCAAGTAAAAAAGGAGAGAGAGGCTTGTTCTCCATTCCCAACAAGCTCTGCAAGGCATGTGCTGCTCATCACCTAGCCAAAGGAGGATTTGACGTCAGAACTATGGTTGTATTCTTCTTTGTTTATCAATAATAATAGACGACTATCATTATGGTTACACTCTTATTGTCTTTGTAATGATGATTGAGTTATATCCTTTCTGACTGATATATAGTTGCATCTATTGGATTTTATGTTTGTATTTGTGTCGTTCTTTGCATGTGCAGGTGTCCATTCACGAGGATCGTGGTGGTTGTGACCAGCCGGAGCGAAAGAACGGGAGCGACGACTCTTCTACAAGTACTAGCGTTGGATTCCAGGTAGGCCCTCATCATCGGTCTTTAATTTGCAATTAGGAACCTGCGTGTTAGCGTTGTTCGATTGTTGTTAGACCCCATTTGGGCTAGTAGGGATCGCCTCTGTCTGCAGAGGGGATTTACCTCCACAACAGTGGTATTGGTTTTGGGGTTTATGTTTAGGGTGCAGTCACAGAAAATATGACCATGTGCATGGCATTTTCTACATCTAAAAGGAACATGTTCATAGTCTATAGGCTTAATCCATTCAAAATCATCGTGATATAGACTTACCGAGTCCGAAAGTGCCTTGTCTAGATGCATATAGACACAGACGCGAGCATAGGAAGTATACCTTCTTAGTTTCGTTTCTTAGGCTATCTTTATGAAGTCGCTCAAACCATTTCCAATGTATTTTAGAGATTCTTCATCCCAGTACTCTAATGGAAGGGAATACAGGCGGATCCAAATAGGTGCCCAACTGAAATCCTCTCTATCCGGATTGAATCTTTCTATCTAGTCTCTAAGATACAAGCCTGCAGAGTTGAAGAAATAGGGGCCGCCCTCTAGAACTCTATTACGATCTTCTATGTTGTTGAAGACAGTTGTAAAGAAGCCTTTGGGTCTGAGCTGCAAGGTTACATGTCCTTTGGGTTTCCATTTGGCCGCAACCCATCCCTGCAGGGCTTTCTCTGTCGGCCAGAAGCCGATAATTTTCCCTATGAGAGTGTGATCCTTCAAAAATTGGATTTGAGCATTGATCGAGTGACTAGGTAGTTCTATCTTGGGTCGCTCTGCTGCAATAGGTTTGCAGGTGGCCGAGGTAGCTTTGGGGACCTCTCTGTTCAATGTTGGATTGTCTTGCTGTTGAGTCTAAGGCAGTGCCTTCATTTCCTGTGGTAATTTTTGTTTCCCCTGCTCTGCTGGGTCAGTCTACTTTGCAGCGCTAATGGGCTCTGTCATGTCAAAATCCATTTCAGTCCCATTGTAGATCTGTATCATGTTGCTACCTCTTGGGGGAGGCTCCGCATCCTCCCCCGGAAGGGGATCCATAGCAGTGGATCTGAAGGCTAGGTTGTGCGGTTTCTAGAGATGCTGAGTTTCTACAGGTCTGTCGAAGTTCAGAGAGAATCAAATGCTGTAAAGCTTACCCGAAACCCTAAGCTGCAAAGCTCCTCCATTCTAATCTTTGCATATTCTATAGAATAATAAAATTATTAAGAACATTTCATAGTTGTTTTTATATTGATTGCAGAAGATATTTAGAATATTTTGGAAGTTGACTAAAAAAATGAAATATTCTCAAAATCTATAATAAAATTAAATTTATTTATACATTCTGATTTATACATTAAGTATAAGTCATAAATAATTTTAGATTTATACATTTAATATAAACCATGAGTACTCTTGATATTAAATTTCTTCTCATATTTAAAACAAATTTAAATATCTTAATATACATTAGATATATACTTCTATATTGAAATAGTATTGGTTTTTTTTTTAATCATACAATTTTTTTTCCAAATTGTATTCGGATTCAAATATGACTACCCTGGTTTCGATTCATCGAGGAATTTGATTTATGTGAGAGGAATTGAAGGGATTTTTGATATATGGTAAATTTCTAGAATATTTTGAAATTCTATTAAGAAAAGAGAAGTTAATCAATTAACTTTGTCATAATATTTTGAAATTTTATTAAAAAAAGTGAGGATAATCAATTAACTTTGTTAAAAAAAGAAAAGAAAATCACAATATGTAATCAACTTAAATTAAACTATACACTTAGATTTATACATTTAAGCTAATCCCTAAACAATTATGAATTTATACATTTAATATAAGTCGTGAGTAATCTTGATGTTGAATTTATACCTTTAATATAAGCTATGAGTAATCTTGATGTTGAATTTCTTCTCATATTTGAAACAAATTTAGATATCTCGATATTTATCACATATATACTTTTATATATGAAATCTTATGTTTGTTTTGTTTTCTTGGGATCAATTATGCATTCTTTTAGAATCAAATCTTATTCAAATTCAAATATGACTACCATGGTTTACATCCATGGAAGGATTTGATTTTTGTGAGAGGAACTAAACTGTAAAATGTACAAATGTACCTCAACATGAGTGAAGCTTTGGAGAATTTTCAGAAAGTGAACGAAAGGGATTCGACATCATACACACCGAGAGCATTTTCCTAGATCACCAAAAGGCCCACTACTTGTGAACGTGGTGGCAACTTGGCATGGAATTGGGCACGAGATCATCCATTTCGACATCTTGCAGGAGTTCAGCAGGGGGCCTTCTAAGTCCTAGGCACCAACACTAGACAGAGTTCTACACGAGCATGTCCAAAGGGTCGTGGGTGAGATCAAATTCCTTCCCAACTATCGACACCATGTGGCAACCAACAACTATGTGGGGAAAGTGTTGAGGACCGTGTACATGTTACCCTTGGAGAATGTTCATATATGTACATGCACCTAGCTAGCCTTAATTACTTTTAGTTCAACTCTAGTTCTCGCATGTGATGTGCACTTGGATTTAGTTAGTTAACTCGAGTGCTTACATGTGATGTGCACTTAATTTTAGTTTGTTAACTCAAGTGCTTATATGTGGTGTGCACTTGGCTTTAGTTAGTTAACTCTATTGCTTGCATCTACATGTGCACATTAACATAACATAAAGCACACTTTGCTTCAGTTAGCTTTAATTATCCATAGTTATTGCATGTACAACTAAGCTTGACTTAGTTTCTTTATGTATTGATTCTCAAACCAATATTGTAAAATTGAATTCATTCTCTGTTCTAATTTTCTTTTTCAATTCTTATGAGTTTGTGCAATTATTCTTCAACTAGATCCTCATTTGTACTTCAATCATTTTACATGGTATCAGAGCTATAAGGGTCTAGAGAAGATGCATGAATAATATTTTGTAGGTTTAAAGATCAAGAATTGGATATTGTTTTGAGATTTGATTTGCATATCAGAATATTGGAGAACTGCAACAATTGTTGCTACATCTACAATGTGAAAGAATGGAATTCCCAACTTTAGCTATTCTTACTCCGTATAACTACTTCCAATGGAAACCACAGGTTTTGCCTCACCTTAGAGGAAAAGGCTTGTATCAGATAGTTATGAATATGGAAGTTGAACCTAATTCCACCATTGAAAAATCCAAATACTTCAACAAGATAGACGAGGATTTTGGTCTTCTATTGTTGACCATATCTCCAACATTATGTTTCCATGTGGACATGTTGTAGAGGCTACAACCAACCTCCAAAATTTTTCCTTAGCTTCGTTTTGGAGCCTCCTTACCAACTATCCTTAGCATCATGTCTTGCACTCAGTGAGTACACAAGCTTCAACTGAGTTTCAATTGCTTTTCAGCCTGTGCATGTCAACTTGTTTGTTTCCCACTACAAGCTGTCATTCTGGACTTAAGCAATTTTTTGGCTGAGATGCTCCCCCTGAAAATTGCTTAATTCTAGAGGGGAATCAGGCTTCCCTCCAGAAATTGTGCAGTCCTACTAGGTTGTTTGCTGGGCTCTAGAAATGTGCAATCCATCCAGCCAACCTTCCCTCCAGAAACTGTGCAATCTAGCCCAACACTGGGCTTCAGCTCAGAAATTGTGAAATTCTGACTGACAGCCAAGGCTTTAGTCCAGAAATTACGCAATGCATGAGGGACATCAAGTCTTGCTCAACCCAGAAACTATGCAAATCTCATCCCCATGCTTGTAAATTGTTGCATGTGCTTTCAAGGTGACCATCTCCCTCCAGGACTGAGAAATCCTGATTTGCATGCATGGGTTGCTTTTCCTAGAAAAGCAAAAAAAGAAAAAAGAAAAAAACATCCCTAGATTTTAGGGATCTATTTTTAGCAGCTGGAGGTTACATGTAAAGATCGTTTTAGAAACTTCCCTCCAAGTGTCGCTTTTTCCTAGATTTGTGGCATGCATGTCATAAATCTCATCCTTATCAAGCTTATTTATTCAACGTTGTATAGTTCATTCCTCACATCGATCTTGGAGCTCTAACATCCCACACTACATCTAGGAGTCTTTGACACATTCATCTTAGCTTTTTTCAGGTAATTTTACTTTTCATGTCATTTGTTGTTTTTATGTATCTTTTTGTATTTCTCTTTGTATGAATGTTGTTTACTTGGTTTTGTTGAAATCCTGTTGTCGTTTTAATGTATGTTAGCTTGTACAAGTTTTGTTTCAAGTTTTTCATTGCATCTCATTGTTGTCTCATGCATGACAATGTTTTTTCACTAACGGTCACCGTTGCAGCCACTTGGTTCACACACATGCTTGCTTTCCCATTTTCTGAATATTGCACTCATTGTTTGCATGCATGATCATTTACTCTTGTTTGCACTTAGTCTCGCCATGCGTTCAGAACTTTTCATGTTTTTAGTTGCCCGTCGACGAGTTTGAGCTTTCTTAGCCCAGACCTTGCCTTGCCCGGACAACAATGCGCATTTCTAAGAGTGAAGGATCTGCCTTCTCTCCATAAATTGCAAAAATATGGCAAACAATAACCCCCAGGCTTTCTCTATGCAATTCTGGGAGGTAGTACCCTACTGGCCCCAGAAACTGTGTAATGCAGTTTGCTAGGTTTGCATGCCCTTGCTAACTGAAACTGCACATTGCGCAGTTTCAGTCCTCAGCAGGCTAGGTTGGACTATACATTGCGCAGTTCCAGCAGTCAGTTAGCCTCCTAACAACCCAAACTATGCCTTGCATCATTTTGGCAATCAATCTCCCAACCTCCCTGTGGAAATTGTGCAATCTTCATTGTCAGTCACCCAGGTATGTTGCATGATAGTCCTCAAATTTGTTTTGGTTTTCAACTGAGAGATTGCTTTTTATGAGTGTTGCTATTTCTCTAGGTATCATAGGTGTTTGTTCATCTCTCAGTAGTACATGTTCAATGGCCTCCAAGAGAGCAGGGTCAAAGGGCACCGTCGAAAGTGCAACTGGAGATGTAGTTGAACAAGTGTCTATGAGCTTGCCTATCTACGAAGACACCAAGTTGTTCATAGACAAGGACGTCGAGATGAAATGGCAGGACATCAATGATATATTCTCAAGCACATTTGAGGAAAATCTGGAAGATCGCAGGATTTATGTCAACATTCACAAATATGGCTTGTTCTGGATTGCATGTAGGTATCCTACATTTCCATGCGTGGACATGATCCACTGGATTGTCTCACACACAGATCCCGAGACGATGATGTTGAGTAGTACCAGCAGGATATAACTTTCTACCTTCAAGGCGAGGGACTTTGAGGAGTTGTATCACTTGCCACAACTGGTGATCATAATGGAGAAATCCTTCAGCAAAGCTAACAGCAGTGCAAACTCGAGAGATATCTTGAAGAGATGGGTGAAAGAGCTGTCATGCAGAAAGAGTTATTTTTGCGGACAAACCTAACCTCCCTACGAGTCTAAGACTCTCTAGTGACAAACAAACCAAACAAGAGCAATCCTTTTCTAAACATACATTATTCTATGAGAAACCAAGTGTTTTCCGATCTTACCTTAGGTCCAACGCTTGTTGTAGCAGTCCAGCCTTGCTGATCCAGATGAGCTCCTCCTTCACTTTAAGACCTGCATAAACTAACAAAGCAAACGATTACATAACACCTGAATAATTCATAAAACAAAGCATATTCATCACATAGACCAAGGAGTACATGAAATAATTCATTAACAACAAATCATTGAGAATAATGGACTTATTTGTATTAAGGAAACAAAAAAGGAACCATTACAACCTAGCCTTGGTGTTGTACAAGCTCCTCCCAGGGTCCAACAATAGATTTCCTCTACTTTGACAAGCTCACCCACTCCCAATATGGCAACAAGAAAGGATAGTGATCTCTCCTCACAAGTCAACAATGGAAGTCCTAATTCCAGCAGCATTTACCTTTTGGAATGTTCAGCTTTCAACCTCCCCTCCTCTGGCCCAATGCCTATATTTATAGTACTCTAGAGGAAGTTATTTTCAGTTCCAACATCAATGGGATACTCCCTCTTTTGGATGGGGTAGCTCCTCTCTTGATGGGGTAAGCTCCTCTATCATAGGGATGCATGAACCATCTGGAGGCGCTCAATACACGTCAAACACTCTTCTAGAAGGCTCTAGAAGTGACCACAAGTAACTTTTTAAAGATGAAACTCGCGCCTTTTGACCTTTACAGGAGTACACACCCATCCTTTGTCTTACAGAGCGTACAAGTACGCAGGCACAGTGTGTTTGGGATGCGTACACGCAGGCAAGGTAGAGAAAACCTGCGTACCCAGAGATAAACATGTTTTTAAGTGACTTTCTCTCTTTTTGAAGTTTGACATGAAGAGCAGAGGTATGAGGCTTGACAAGGAGGATAATATGACTATTGATGGAGCCATATTAACTGCAGATAGTCATGGTGACAAATTTCAGTGTAACAGATTGCCCCCTAAAGTGAGAAGCCTGTAATAGATAAGGGTTTTATATCATCTAGGAAGGGTGAAGTACTTTATCATTTCAAGGATTATCTCGTGGAGAGCCTGGTTAGAACCTGCAATTTTCAACCCAAAATACATGTATAAGACTATATCATCGCTGAGGTAGGCATTCCCATACGCAGATCAAAACTTTAACTAACAGACTAACTACTCTGATACAGGAATGATCATAATACATCATAATTATAGACTCGTGTAGACACAGCATGGACGCAGCCATCTGTTTATGATTGGTCTACAAACATAATGAATACAAAACTCCTCGCAGCCTGGATGGTGGAAACTAGATCCAGGGTCTTCATCTCTACTTCCCGAATTGGTACGATTCTAGCCGTGTGAATAAATGAGTCGATGTCGAACATGGTAGAAACCACTTGATTACCAGTCAATGATGTAAACTGTTAACAAGCGTGAGAGAGACCACCAGTAATGTCAATGGTTCTCAAGGTACCCAGCACAATCCATGAGATGTGAATGAATGAGTCGATGTCGAACATTTCATGAAATCCTTCGATCGCAAGTCAATGATGAAAACTGACATCGAAGGCGAGAAACCTGCCATTGATGCATGCAGACCTCAAGGTACTGACGATTTCTAAGTCAACTTTCTAGATAATGTGCTGATGTCGATAGAAAGCGACTCGTCGCAGGCAAGCCCACAACACAAAATCATAGCTCAAGTTGAAGAAATGTTGCTGCAAGGACTGACTCAATGATGACACAATGAATGATAGGTATTTTTCGGTTGAATGTTTTGTTTCAGACCTCTTGAACACATAATGACACAACAGATGGTTTGGTGATAAATGACTCAGAGTCGACTCCCATAACCCGGCTAAAGATGTCAAATGATCTTGGTCAACTGTGAGGTAAAGGATTTCCCAACCCAGGTGAATGAATAAGTGTCGTGTTCAAGAGTGGTAGTAAGGTTTTTCTTGAGACAAAAGGATATCAATTAGGCTCATTCTTCTCATTTTTCCCTCACCATTTCTGGCAAGTACCTCTTTATTTTTTACAAGCTTGAGGAGGATAACATATGCTTGTTTGTAAGCTCATCCTTCGGATGAGTCCAACTTAGTTTTTGATGCGAACCCTAAGAAGGAGTGGTCCGTTCCTGTTTGTAATAGAACAGGTCCTTTACTGTGAAATTTTAACGAGTCCAGTATAGGAGAAACTCGGCGTTTTTCATATTTAGAGAGTCTGAAAAACTTAGAAGACTCCAGATTGGACTTTTTAGTGAATTTGTGTCTCCTAAGCCCCGAAAAGTATAAAATAATACTTAGGAGAACCGCTTGATCTTGCGACCAAGGATATTTTCATAGTTAGTGCCTTTGACCTGAAAAGTAAAAAGCGATCAAGGACAGTCGTTTTAATTTCCAGTATCGAATTTGAAACGACAAAAATAC
>APFE031510873.1:60903-70942 GCA_000404065.3 Pinus taeda
AGAGGAGCAGGTGGTGTGCGCATCTTTCGATCAAATACCTGACAATTGTGGCATTTTCGGACCGCAGTAATACAATCTTTGAATAAAGACGGCCAGAAATAGCCAGCGCGCAATATCCTTTGGGCAGTGGCATACCCAGACATATGACCGCCACACGCTCCAGAGTGACAGTCATTCAACACCCTTTCAGCTTCCTCATGAGTTAAACAGCGTCTAAAAACTAAGTCTGCCCCCCGGTGATAAAGAGTATCTCCAATGATTTTAAATTGCTGGGATTGAAACCGAATTTTTCGATGCTCTGACTTGGAAAGTTCGGGCCGAAAGGATTTGGTTTGGAGATAGAAGATAATATCCCCATACCATGGATCTAAAGTGCTAATAAGAAACAAAGATTCGTCGATGATAGACTCTTCTGCCACTGTCTCTGTATCAGCACGCGGGAAATCACACATCAACTCTGCGAAGACTAAGGATTTCTTAGACTTGGATTTCTCGAATTCCAAATCGAACTCTTGAAGGATAACGATCCATTTAGAGTACTTGACCCCTAGCAATTGTCTAGTTAAAATGTAAATCATGGGGTTGCAATCGGAAATCACAGTAGTTTTGCGAAGTAGGATGTAGTGACGAAAACGCTGGACAGCCTGAACAGCTGCCAGGGCCAATTTCTCCACATGTGAATATTTTAACTCAGTGGGATTCAAGGTTCGACTAAGAAAATATATTACATGTTCTACGCCGAATTCATCTTCCTGTACTAGCACCATTCCAATAGTGGAATGCGAAGCGGCGAGGTATAAGAAGTAATCCTGGTTGTAATTGGGAGGATGCAGCAATGGTGCATGGGTCAACACGTGCTTGAGAGCATCAAATGACCGCTGAGCAATCTCATCCCAAAAGAATTGAGCATTTTTATTTAACAACCGGGTAAAACCCTTAGTGACCTCAGCGTAGTTCGGAATGAATCGATGTAGAAAGTTTGCTTTCCCTTGCAAACTTTGGAGTTGGTGCAAACTCGAAGGAGGAGGCAATTTGATGATTGCTTCTACTTTCGAGGGATCGAAGCGAATGCCGGGGTTCGATCCCCAGTGGAGTCGCCAATTTGTCATGCGGAAAGAGTTATTTTTGTGGACAAACCTAACCTCCCTAGGAGTCTAAGACTCTCTAGTGACAAACAAAGCAAAGAAGAGCAATCCTTCTCTAAACATACATTATTCTATGAGAAACCAAGTGTTTTCCGATCTTACCTTAGGTCCAACGCTTGTTGTAGCAGTCCATCCTTGCTAATCCAGATGAGCTCGTCCTTCACTTTAAGACCTGCATACACTAACAAAGCGAATGATTACATAACACCTGAATATTTCATAAAACAAAGCATATTCATCACATAGACCAAGGAGTACATGAAATATTTCATTAACAACAAATCATTGAGAAGAATGGACTTATTTGTATTAAGGAAACAAAAAAGGAACCATTACAACCTGAGCCTTGGTGTTGTGCAAGCTCCTCCCAGGGTCCAACAATAGATTTCCTCTACTTTGACAAGCTCACCCACTCCCAATATGGCAACAAGAAAGGATAGTGATCTCTCCTCACAAGTCAACAATGGAAGTCCTAATTCTAGCAGCATTTACCCTTTGGAATGTTCATCTTTCAACCTCCTCCTCCTCTGGCCCAATGCCTGTATTTATAGTATTCTAGAGGAAGTTATTCAGTTCCAACATCAATGGGATACTCCCTCTTTTGGATGGGGTAGCTCCTCTCTTGATGGGATAAGTTCCTCTATCATAGGGATGCATGAACCATCTGGAGCGCTCAATACACGTCAAACACTCTTCTAGAAGGCTCTAGAAGTGACCACAAGTAACTTTTTAAAGATGAAACTCGCGTCTTTTGACCTTTACAGGGGTACGCACCCATCCTTTGGCTTACAGAGCATACAAGTACGCAGGTACAGTGTGTTCGGAGTGCGTACACGCAGGCAAGGTAGAGAGAGTCTGCGTATCCAGAGATAAACATGTTTTTAATTGACTTTCTCTCTTTTTGAAGTTTGACATGAAGAGTAGAGGTATGAGGCTTGACAAGGAGGATAATATGACTATTGATGGAGCCATATTAACTGCAGATAGTCATGGTGACAAATTTCAGTGTAACAAGAGCCATCCAAGTTCAGGATAACACCCAACCTGGTTCACAAGACAAATATACTCTGGAAGGCATATCAATACTTGGTTATCTTTGCATGTCCCTTATATGACCAAGATAGCACAAAAACCTTCCCGCAAAGTTGGGTGATTGCATTGGACCAACTCACCAGTGAAGGAAGCCCCTGCAAATGGTCTGACATGTTGGCTCTCAGGTTGAAGGAACAGATGACAGAAGCACGACATCTGCCCAAGTGTCAACAAGTGGAGATATACATGTCTGCATACATACTTGATGTAGTCTGTACCCGTTCGCAGTTCCTAGACTTGAGTTGGGCATGGACACCTTCGGAAACCTCTATGCACACGTATTGCAGATTGATCTCCGAATGCAGCTTCTGCAGAGTTATAACAAAGTTGTCAGACCACTTTATCACCCCAGTGTACGAAATGATATTTGAGCAGGATCCACCTTGCATGTTGTAGGAAATGATGGAGGCATTGATTGACATAGCATATTGGTATGCCTCACCCCTTGGCACCTTCATACGGATGCACAACGCGGAGAAGGCTCCTCGTGTTTTATTAGTTTTACATGGACAAGGTCGTCATGTCAGAGGTGTCATATCACATCTCGACAGGGTTGTCAGTGAGACTGCACAGGAAGAATAAGGCACCTTGGCCCACTCTTCCTTTGTGGATCAGGTTATACGAGATACATAATCTCAACCATGCTAAGGACAAGACAGAGGAGTTCAAGAGATTCACCTTCGGCACCAAAATTTTCAATCTGTATGACCTGAATTGCTTGGTGAAGGACCACTATGCAAGAGTTTGGTTTCCTTGGATCCATGGGGCGTGTCATTGGCCTAAGGAAGAACCGTGGAGATATTTTTATCACTCCTCCAAGCTCAATTAACCGGCCGGCATAACTGTAGAGTGGTTAGAAAAGCAAAAAGAAGTAGTAGCCCAGAGAGCACCATCATCAGCAGCAACAGAGGGTAATGTACCTGCGCATAACAAAGGCAAGAGAGAGGTTGTTTACAGCGTAGAGGTAGAAAAAAGCACAAGTTCAAATCAGATCCATTCGTGATGAAATAAGCTTTGGAGATTGTGGCTAAGAGGCGACATCACGATAAGAGGGTCAAGCAAAGGCAAAGAGAGAAACGAAAGATGGAGGAAACAGAAAAGGAGTTGTAAGAGTTGAAGCAGCAACTCCAGAAAGAACAGGATCTGCACAGAAGAGAGAAGGAAGCACAACAAAGACAGGAACAACAGGGGGCACATCATGCACATATTGATGAAACTAAGCCCATACAAGTTATAGACTCATTCAAGCAACTGGCACCGAGCAGACAAGGTAAGCAGTTGTAGGAGCAAGACTTAGCTCAAGAGATTGAACAGATGCTAGAACAGATGGATACGGATAGGGTGAAGCTAGAGTCAGAACATGATATTGACCTCATGCCTTAGAACCAAGAGGTCACCCCACCAACTTCACCAGATTCGGAAGCAGAAAAATTCCCATGCGATCAAGGAGACACATACATCCTTGAAGATAATCCGGAAGCAGATATGCATAATATATATTTCAACGAGTCACAACACAGAGTTGTGTAGTTACGCAGAGTGCCCACTCCAGACTTTCACATATATCCTGCACAGTTTAAAGAACAAGTGATCGTATACAATGTGCGCAAGCATCCAGCAGCATTGGTCAATGCTACCCAAGAATATGTCGAAGCCACCAGCTCAAGTGTTCAATTCTTGATAGCTGAGAACGACCACGTGACTAAGGAGTTACAAGTGACCAAGCAAGGAAGAGAACAGGTTACATCATCCGCTTGAGGATAATTGAAGAGAGTGATATTGGATGAAGTATCGTCCCTCAATACAATCATGCAGATGTTGTATTCCAGATTAGGCACTGTGCATAAGTTAGTTGTCAATCTCAACTGTTGGCAGCTACGCTGTGCTAGGAGAGCACGAATGTTGTCAAATCTGCACACTGCTTTCGAGTGCATGTAAACATGGACAATTAGGTACAAAGAAGCCCCATTGCATTTGCCAAATATGATGAATCCAAAGGCAGTAGAGTTGAAGACATGCATCCAGAGTCAGATATTAAACTATGAGGAACTTCCGCAACTCATCAGCAGCTTACAAACTTCACATGCACGGGTGTTCAAAAGTATGGATGTCATTGTGCACATGTACGTGGTCCCATCTATTAACACACTCACTGAGTCGAACTCAAAGAACCAAGTCTGATTGGAACTATACATGTACTTTGATGAGTTTATGCACATAAAAATCTTACTGTTTTGTTTTTGGGATAAAATGTACCTCAACAAGAGCAAAGCTTTGGAGGATCTTCAGAAAGTGAACAGGAGCCTAGACAATGGATTCAACATCATCCACAAAGAGAGCATTTGCCTGGATCACCACAAGGCCCACAACTTGTGCTACGTGGTCTCGACTTGCCATGTAATTGGATATGATATCATCCATTCCGACATCTTGCAGGAGCTCAACAAGGACCCCTACGAGCCTAGGAACCGACACTAGATAGGGCTCTGTGTGAGTGGATCCTAAGAGTTGTGAACGAGATCAAATTCTTTCCCGACTATCGACGCCATGTGGAAACCCGTGACTATGTGGGGGAAGTGATGAGGACCATGTACATGTTACCCTTGGAGAATATTCGTATCATAGTCAATGGTGTGGACAAGGCCCGATTTAGGCTTGACACTGACCTGGGCCGAGGGTTTCGTCTACGATACAATGTGCCTTTGGAGGCCAAACTCATTCTGGGAATGGTCGGAAGGTTCGTCAAGGACAAGGGCCACCCGCTAGATTTTAGGGTTCTTCAGGAGCTTTTAGCCACCAAATAAAATGAAGATATATATGTTTTGATTTCGGGGAATGGACCTTGGGCAACTAGGTACAAAGAGTTGGGGCATAATATTAAGGTACTGGGTCCCTTGAGCTCAACTCAGCTCGGGGATTTCTATAATGCTTTGGATATATTTGGGAACCCAACGCTAAGATCTCGGGTGCTTGACCATAATCTCATAGATGGAATCGAGGCCATGCTGTGTGGGAAGCCATTGTTGGTCACTCATTTTTATAGTATTCGAAAGAGTGTGATCGTAAGTTTTGAATTTGGTTATACGTTCAGTCCAACATTTGAATTGTTGAAGAGGGCATTGCAGAGAGTTGTTGAGGATGGGAAGGAGGTCCTGAGGGAGAAGGGATTGCTTGTTTGTTGGAAGTAATGCTTTTATGTCAAGTGTAATTGTTATTAGAAATTACGAGGATTCGGTCTAGAAGTTGTTGTTTCCAATGTATGAGTTGTAGTTATGATCTAAATGTGTTGAAGTCAATAATTTCTATCTTATATATTTGTATCTATGGCGATCAATAAAAGTATCAAGTGTGATTTGTGTTGTTCGTAATCACTATCTATGCTCTCTTTTATTTTTTTTAATATGATATTAGATCTGATTCTAGCTTGATTCCCTTACGGCAAAGCCAGGAAGATTTGAGAGCTATGAGAGAGAATCCTCTGTATATAGATTATACCGATTAATTTAGTGTTTGATTTGTGTGTACATTTGTTAATTGTTTTATTGTTCTGTAAGAAGCAATGCATATGCTGCAAAGTTGACTGTATGAGTTGACTATATGGTTGTCATTGTCCCTCATAAAAAAATGTTGTTGGTCTTATCATTTTGATTTTCCTCGCATCAGTGTGTCGACTCAAGATTGAGGAGAAGCAGATCTATTCAAGTGTGGAGCAGCAGATCTATTCAACGTGTAGCAGCAGATCTATTCAAGTGTGGATCAGCAGATCTATTCTGCCTATAGTTGCAAGCCGATGAGATTAAGCGTGGTTTCTGTTTTTGCCAAGGGTGAGGACATAAAAGACAACGTGCCATCATTGTCAGACCTTGGGGATCAGGCTTCGTCATGGTACGACATAGTAATAAAAACAAAATCAAAGGCGAAATTGTTGTAAGGCAAGTATGCAAGCCCACAATTTTATTGAATACAGGTTGCATAAGATTTGAAGGCTGGAACATGATTCTACACTTGGTGTTGGGAGGTTTTTACACCAGATCTGTGAATATGTAGAGATTTCAATAGTGAATAGGTGTTGTTGCAAGGTAAATTGCAGCAAGGTAATGAGATTTGATCTCATGATCTCACTTTGAGTATGTGTTCTTTTGGTGACAACTCTCATTTGCTGACTTTGAGATTTGGGTAGATGGCAACATATATTATATATTTATCATGGTGGAGACAACCAGAGAAACAGATTTTAGTAATTCATGATAAGATGCACACCCAATTGCTACTACACGCCTACCAGCTTGGTCCAATATGCCTAAGTACACGCAGTCTTGGGTCAACACAGTCCAATTAGGCCTAAGATATAAAGAAGAAGAATAAAAATCTAGTTATGCCTAAGTCCACACAGTCTAGGGTCAACGCAATCAAATTAGGCCTCAGATATAAAGAAGAATAATAAAATTCCAATTAGGCCCAAAATAGGTATTTGGAAAACTTAGGTCTTCTTTGATGGAACCAAGTAATATCGGAGTTGTATGTAGAGTATGAGTTACATTTCACCTAAATAACCATCACATTTTCCTTCTTAGCCTAGCTAGGGTCTAGAACTAATAATAAAGCAGAATTAATTGAGCTTTGGCTAGTTCTTAACTTTGTAATGTCCAAGCAAGTGAAATGTTTACATATATTTGGTGATTCGTTAGTGGTTATTGATTCGTTCTTTAGAGCTTTAGAATGAGAGTTTATGCTTAGACCATTTTCGCTCCAACCCCTCCACTCATATATTTTATGATATCAAATTTTTTATTATAATTAATAACAAAAGCATTAATTTAGAATAAAGTAATAATTTACTAAATTTTTATGTTTTTTTCCTATTTAAATCGTGTTAAAGTGACATATATAATGAAGTAAGTGTTTTGGTATATATAAATATTTATCAACCATTTAATTAATATGACTCCATTAATTTAATTCTCAATTATCAATTCCGAATAACAACATTTTTATCTAAAAATATACCTATCATGAAATAACTAATAATTAAAAATAAAAAACAAACTCCCACTTCTGCTAAATATTTAAAAACAAATCCTTACTACACAAAAACAATTTCACTTCGAAACAAATATATAAAAAAATTTAATTTTATTTCACAACTCAAAAACAATTTCACTATAAAACTACGTCTACCAAATTTATATATGTGTGAGCACTTCAAATCCTATTATTTTTTACGCTTATCGAAATTAACCTATTTGATTTTTAATTTGTTTTCCAAAAATTGAAATTATTGAAATAAATGTTAAGAAGTATCAAATAATATCACGAGGAATCACGCTAAGGTAAAGCATACCCACCAGCAGTGGAAATTCTGGGTTCTTACTCTCCTTTTAAAAAACGAAAGCATCGAGGTATCGATGTTTAGGTAATTTGCCATTTTTCCACGTATCAAATCTGAATTTTGTGATGTCCTACCACAGTCCAGCGTTAAAAAAACACTTCACGAGCTATCAAAGCTCCGGTACTTTGCCATCTGTACATTAAGTCAAAGCTACTTGTGTCAGGGAAGCAAAAAAGTCATATCCGAATTTTGTTTGGTCTCAAACGACAGACATGGAACATATTGTCAATTTTTAGATTGTTTTGAAATTGTATGCAGATTTTTTTATACGTTACATATTCCATGACAAAGTGACGTTCTGTCTCTACCACACTTTTATTTTAGAAAATGCAAGTTCTCTCCTCTAACATTTTCTTGGGGATTGATCCAAGTGGATATTGGTGACCGCCCGCGAAGTCCACTTGGACCCCCACCATTGTTTCTTTCAACTTTTCAGTTTCCTTCATTGTAGCAAAGTTTACTATTTTTAGTAGTTTTTCAGGTCCTGAACTTCCGGAGTTGTTTTGAGGCCCTAAACGACGTTTTTTGGGAAAACTGTGAGCAACATGGGTCCATGCACTGATGGATTGTTGTTGCTCTACCCAAAGTTGTAGTTCTCAGATAGATCTTTCTAACAAGATATTGTACGTGTCAAACGGAAATTGTATGCCAAAGTTACGACCCCGAGAAGTTGATGTACCAATTTACCCAAACGGGGTGCACAGTTTGGCATTTCATCTTCTAGGGTTAGGTTTTTGGATGTTTAGGGTTTCCCATTGTTTTTCAACAATAAATAGGCCTTTGACCCTCATTGTAACACAGTTCAGAGGCATGTAGCCACCACATTTCTTCTCAGAGATAAGCTACCATCGCCCTAGCTGTTTATTTCCATTTTTCGTTTGTAAACATATCTCAGTGTTTTACATTAATGAAATGAAGTAATTTCCACTGCATCTTTGTGTTTGTGGTTATCTCTGTAATTTGTTGCGTTCCTGTTTAAATCCGGATTAGTGGTATCAAAGGAGTTTGTTTTTTCTCTGTTTTTCTTTGCATGTCCCCAATGAGGTCGGGATATAAGGAGTTAGGGCTTGCGCTGGCCGAACCTTTACAAGACCAGCCTCTCAAAATCGGACGACCTCCCATGGCGGATGAAAAGAAAGATGAGGGAGCAAGAGACCTTATCAAAATCTTGCTCGAAGAAGCCCTCGAGCGACAAAGGAATACGATGATGGACAACTTTGCCCAGATCCTTCAGCGGCTATCCAGGGGTGACACATCGGGTTCCTACAGCGACTCTAGAAACGCCACACCATTTAAGGTACAAGTTAATTTTGAAATCCCCATATTCGTGGGTTAGATAGACGCAAATGCCATCGATAAATGGTTAAATCTGCTAGAGGGTCATTTTTCTGTTCATGATTTCTCCAGTCGGGAAAAGATTATTTTCGCTCCTTACAAAGTAGCCCCCCATGTCAAGGACTAGTGGGAAACCTACTGCGAGCAAAAGGATGAAAGTACCGGTTCACTGTTTTCAGCTGCACCCACCTGGAATTCATTCCGGGATGCCATCAAGGAATAATACTACCCTGTCGAAAACTATGAGGATCAATACATAAAGTGGACCACACTGCGGTAGGGAAGGGACCAAGACGTGTCAGAGTTTACCAATATTTTCCATACCCTTCGCACAAAGTTGGGTATCAAGGATCCAGGGCAGCGCTTGATACTCAAATACCACGGTTGCTTGCACAATTACATCCAGAAAGAAATATAATTTTTGAAGATCTCCTCGCTCAGTACGGCATACCGATATGCCGTCAAGGTCGAGCAAAAGTTTAAACAAAAGAAGCGAGACTTTGGATCTGCGAATCCAAAGCAAGGGAAAGGTGCCCCCAAACCGCAGAACAAAGGACAAAGCCAAGGTGGGGTAGCCCAAGACAACCCGCTAATGCTGCAAGCAAAGAACAATGCCGCGAAGCCGAAAAAGGACACGGGAAAATAGTGTGAGTTCCATAAGAGCTCCACTCACAACACAAGTGAGTGTCGGGCCAAGCAGTCACTGGTGGCTGAGCTAAAAGTTTCAGAATCACATGCATGTTTCGATTTTGAGTCAGAACCCAACAAGGGGAATTGTTGAAAATGCAACAAGATGATGGAGCTTAGTGAAAAGAAGTCGCATTCACCAAGTGGGCCTGCAGGCTATTTTTGGGGCAAAGTCTATTTTTAGACATATGGATCATGGTCTATGAGTTGCAGGATGCTATTTGTGGATGATTGGTCATGTTGGTAAAAATAGATGGACCTCTATTTTTAGACATATGGCCGGAGTCTATTTTTAGACTGCTAGGCTAAAAATAGAACAGTCGAATATTATTAGCTCTTAATAATATTTGGACTATAAACATTATCTTATTCTCTTGGAGCACTTCAGTTC